>LNAC01000009.1:7123889-7148637 GCA_002007465.1 Ailurus styani | reverse complement strand
GGATCAGTAACTCAAATAATTCTTACCTACTTCAGTGCCAGCATAGGGTCCTCCAGGTAGACATGGAGAAGCACTTTGTTTTAAATCGGAGGGTTTCCTGGTTGTAGTTGCAGCCACCTAGTTTTGTTAAACTACACGATACACAGGTTTTGGGTTTGGCATTATTCACGTTTCTGATCAATTCTATGCAACTCTCGTAGTTCCTGTTGTTCTTTAGTGTTAGCTGCCAAAACTTCACGGGGCTGGGCTGGGTGACTTGACTGACGTGAGACAGGATTAATCATAACGTGGACAAATCTTATTTTGCTTCATGTGTCATGTGTGTGTGTGTATATATATATATAAATATCTCTTCCCAGAGTGCGCCCAACTGACAGTGTTTAAATCCCAGACCAAGACTGATCTGCACAAGCGATTATGTGGCTCTCTGGGCACTTGCTCTCACTCCGGGTTTGTCGGGTTCCCCTTCCTCCCAGCCCTCACAGAGCTGGGAAACGTTCCCTCACTAAAAGGTTCCTAGTGTTTTTGCACAACAGGTCATACAAGCGCAAAGGACACCGCACTGTGTGCGTGCGTGTGTGACAACGCAGGTGCAGGATGTGTGTGCCGAGGCTCCGTCCTGCTGGCCCGTGTCCCTCCCCAGGGTGTGTGCAGACCTCGCTGTTCAGGTGGACTGCAGGTTCTCACTTCAAAGCTATGGAATGGAGGTTTTAGCACCTTTAAAGGGAAAAAAAAAAAGAAAGTCCTCGTCTTTTAACTTATACAGCGGTGTGCTGACAGCTGGTGCCCCGGGCCTCGTCGTCTCCGCACGCAGGGCGCAGGCAGCTGTTCTGAGAGACACTGGTCTGTGTATAAAGATACTTGGCTTGTTTTGTAGCTTTTCCTGGTGGCTGCCCTAGCGCTTGCTGAGGTCATCTGGCAGGTGACAAGCGGCAACCCCCCACCACACCCTCCACCGCTTCGTGTCTTTCTTGTTCAGTTACCGAAACAGCTGTAAGCCCATCTAAAACTAGGTGTGTGGAAATTGTGCTAGGGTAGTTCCAGTGTGTCAACTTTATGAACTGAAATATAAACCAGTAAAACTGTATTACTGTTCCTTTTGTTGGTTTTATTTTAACAGCATATTCATTAAATATTTTGGTACAAAGAGCCTCACTTTGTAGAAACCGGTTTCATCATTACGTGCTCCTGCCCCATCTCCCCCGCTGGCACGCGCCGGCCGAACAGAGCAGCCTGCGGGCGGGCACCGGCGTCCCTGCCCGCACCGGGCCGCTCCGGGCCGCTCCGGGGGGCCGGCTTTGCGGGGGCCACGAGACCAGCTGCTCCTCTGCAAGGCTGACGCCCGCGCCCCCCGCGGCGAACCCGGACTCCCCTCTGTGAAATCAAGTGCCGTGCTTACAGGGGCGGTGCTGTGTGAACGGGAGGATTAGGGGAGTCCTACAGGAGGTACGGGTGTAGTGAGACTCGCGAGATGGAAGCATCTCACCAAGCAGAGACAGGAGGTGGAATGCCAGTCCTAAAATGTGAACACGAACGGGAGAAGTAGCCGGGGCCCACTTCTGCTCTGCTGAAACTTTCGGGAAGAGGCAGCATGGACAACACATCTCGCAGAAGCTCCTTTCTACTCACTGGGGCGGCGGGCGGGGGGGGGGGTTCTCCTGCGCCCTGCCCCATAAGGACGCACAGGCCACCAGCCGGTCCTCTTTACCACCTCACCCCTTCTCTGCAGCAGGAAGAAGAGCAATCTCCCCAACCCTGCGGCTCTCCCCCCGTGTGACCTGCCCTCCGGGACCCCTTCTACACCCAGCCTCCGAGGGAAACAGGCTGAGATGCAGGCCACAAAGAAGGGAAGGCGGTGAGTGAAGCCCCTGCCCGGTTGCTGTCCACTGCACCGAAGCCTGGGCGAGTGCCCAGAGGGGCCTGGGCCATGCCAGGGGCTCAACAGTGGCCCAGAGCACATCTGGGATCCCTTTGCCATTCACAGGCTGCAGAACCTATTTCTGGGATCCACATTCCTGGCCAGCTGGGGTGGGAATCCAGAAAGGCCAGGTTGCCCTAGGCTTTTCCAGTCCCAAGGGCCTTAGTGTTTGGGAGTGCAGGCACGCAGCAGAAATGCTCATGTAGCAGCTGGAAAAGGAGAGCAAGGAGTCCGTATGCCCATCAGGCTGGGCACGGCAGGCCTCAGGTGACTCCCACGGGCCCTGCTTCAGGAAGGTTCCCTGGTGGTGGGAAGACCAGACAGAACACTGAGTGCCAAGACAGGTGTACAGGGCCCTGTGAGGACAGGGAAGGATGTGTAATAGCAAGGGAGACGAAGCAGCAAGGACTGTTTTCTGTACTGCTGACTAAGAGGTTTGCTGGAGAGAGAGACATTTAGCTGGAAGGAACAGTCAGTAGTTAGCACTGTGGTCTGATGCGGGGAAGACTGGATAATGAGGTTGAGACCATGAAGGTCAAGGGAACCTTGAGAGTTTTAAGCCAACTTAAACAAAAATTGAGGAAGTGTCCTGTCCCCTAGGAAGAAAAGTTGGAGGAGAGACTGAGTCTAAAGAGAGGTGATAAAATAGGCCAGACTGGAGACAGTTCGGGGAGAGTCCCGGAAACACCGCGGGAGGCAGCCAGAGCCCACAGACGCTCGGCAGTCGTGCAGGCGGCTCTACCACAGTGTTTCGGGGCCTCAGCCGTACTGATCCTGCTGTGGTGTGGGCGCTGCCGAGCATTTCACTCACAGCCGGTCAGCAGCACCCCTTCCCAGCCCCCCACCAGCCACTGTCACAACCAGAAATGGCTCACATCCCTGTGTGGGACAGTCACCCCTAGTTGTGAAGGCCTGCTCCGGCAGGCAGGGGGAAGCCAGGAGAGTGGCTAAGGCTGTACAGAAAGTACGGAGTGAGCCAAGGCAAGCTGCAGGCCTCGGAAGTGCCATTCGAGGAGGAAGAGGGGCCCCAGAGTGAGGCTGTGGCCCTCGGGAGGGAAAAGGAGCTCAGCATTCAGCAGTGAAGGCAGGACTGGAAAAGGCTCATTGGATTTGGTGACGGGGAGGTTGCTGGTGCTCAGGGTGGGTGCAGACTCAGAGGTGGGGGCATGCAGCCGAAGGCCAGCCTGCAGCCAGTTGAGGGAAGCAGAGACAGGCAAGTGTAGATTTTTAGGAAGCCTGGCTGAGAAGGGAGGGAGGGAAAGGTGGGTAGTTGGCAGGAACTATGGGAGAAAGAGCAAAGAGCATGAGGCTTTGTGCTCAAGATCCTGGTTCTGACCACCTCTACATTTCCTTCCAGACTGTACTCTGTTGGGGCTGCTGGAAAAGTCCATGAAAACACACGATGGGCTGGGTGGACTGTCTAGCAGGCCCCACTGAACCCAAGAACCTCTGATCTCCAGAGCCTTGGTCGGTAGTAAGTCCCAGGGGTGGGGGGTGGGGGGAGGAGGCCTCTTCCTCAGTCTCCCAGGAGAGCTGCCACCCTGTGTGCTCTGAACAGGGTGCGGCAGCGGGCCAGTCCCGGCGTGCTGGGGAAATCCAGCCTGGGGGCGCGCAGGGAGAAAAGGCGGGCCCTTAGCGACGGAGTGAAGCAGGGATGCCCAGTTCCTTCGCTCGCCCAGTGGCTGCACTTACCTGGAGGGCAGCAGCAGGCCCTGGCCTGGCTCCGCCTTCTCCGTCTCCAGCTCTGCCATCTTTGGGGGGGGGGGCTCCCCGGCAAGATGGCAGATGGTTGCTGCCATTTAGAAGTTCTGTATTTCTATCTGTGAGCCTTGGTGTCCCAATCACGTGTGGGTACGGCCAGCCCTGGGGAACAGGTGTGAGCAGTAAGAGTGAGATGTGTGCAGAGCGCCCAGTAAACGCTAAGGGTTAGAATTCGGCCTCACTCGGCACCCAGGGTTCACCACTTTCTAGGTCAGGGTGCCGGGTTAAAGGTTCGGGTTCAGTAAACTTTTTGCACCATTAGCAGAGAAGCAGCAGAGAGTTGTGAGGGCCAGGAGATGGTCCTGCACTTGACCATTTCATCAAAGTGACAACCTTCACTTAACCAGAGTGGGTCCACTGCTGTTTAAGACAGAAGCTTTTATTTGTATTCATCCAAATGGAGAGAATGCAACATGTCAGGGCATTACAGACAAACCGCAGCAGCCAGACGAGAGGGTGAGTCTATGGCAGAGTCCGACAGAGTCAGTGCGAAGGAGCCACAGTGTGGGTGCTGGGGTGGCAGAGAGTCCCTTTGGATGAAGGCCAGGCATCTCTGGGCGAGGCACTGGTGACCGTCCACACATGCAGGCTGCTGCTTCAACCACGCCGGAGGTTTAATGTTCAGAGTCCTACATGTCATTGCCCCGGAGGGGAAGGACAATCCGTGGTGGCCGCATTTGCCAGTGTTTTTCAACATAATACACAACATAAAGTTATTGCCAAGGACTTTGCACTGCAGATTATACTATTTACACTTGCGTATTCAGAAAAAACAGTAAATAGGTATTTTAAACTGATATCTAAAAACTACCTTGGCCATCACCAGACCAGAGTGACAGTAAGCTATAGCCAGGAGTCCAATGTCATGTGTGTAACCGTGCAGTGGGAAAAGGTTTTCTACCCACAACTACACTCGGCCTTCTCCATGCCTCCTGTACTCCCCACCCCGGGGCTGAGGCTGAGCAGGGTCACCTTACTCCTTTATGAGGGAAGCCCCGTCATGAACAGCCCTGGGCTTGGGTTCGGAACTGGCTGCCTCCTCCCCAGACCACGCTACCCTTCCTGCTCTGCGTGGAGCAGGCAACGAGTCCTTCTGGCCCCTCTCTGTGAATGCTGCACGGCACGCAGACCAGGGGGCTGTGGCGCAAACAGGCTGAGCCGGGCCCGTCAGTCTCCCTGCTCCTAGAAGTGCCCTCACCCTAATTAATTAGGACAGAGACTGTCCTCTCCTGTCCTCCTGAAGGTGTGGCTGGGCCCCCACCGGCCACTTAGGCCAGCAGAGTGCGCCCCAGTGAAAGGCCTGGGCTCAGAAACACGTCGGGCTAAGTAAGCCAAGTAAGCCCTGCTAAGGGCCGAAGTAGATGAAATCTGCCCGACAAAGGTGGCTCGCGCCTCAGCAGAAACTCACCAGAAGACAAGAGGGACAAAGGCAGAGGACTCCCACCTCAAGTAAGCATTCACTTTGCTTCCTCAAGCCCCTGGGACGGAAGCGCATCTGAGGGTGGGAGACAGCACACAAGCCAGCCAGAGCCGCCTGGGATTCCTGGGAGGTGCCGAAAATAAGGCCCCTGAGTCAGGGGCCCTGAGGTTGCCTGTCATTAGTCTCCCCAGCTGGGTTTCTAGACAGAAGCCTTCCTCTCCCAAGAAAGGGAGCAGGAAATGGCAGGCCCCACCGCTGAGAAACTGCTGCAGTAAGTGAGCAAGGGAACAGGCAGCTCTAAGTGTTCCCTCGACGAAGGAGGGGTGCAGTGCGAACCCCGCCCGACGGCCCAGGGCTGGTCTGAGTGTGAGACGCTGTCCTGGTCAGGGAAGGGATGCATCTAATGGCGGCACTTCTGACACGACAGGGGAGAGAAGAGGTATTTGAGGAATCAGGGCTTGCCTGGCGAAATTCCAGTCACAGCTCGTGTGGGTGTCCTCCGGACCCCGGGGCTCAGTGCCACAGATGATGTGCTCCGGGGGCCAACACCGCGACACGTATCAAGGAAGGAGCCCCGCCTGGAGCAACATGTCTTCCACGGACACAGCAAACCAGAGCTCCTAAGCCCGAGGTGGGGAGCAGTGCTCAGCCTGGAGAACAGGGGCACAGAGGCTGGACATTTAAAGGGTCTTCTGAGCGATCTGAAACTCCCATCTGTCCCTACCCTGAATTTCCACGAGCACCAAAAACAAACAAACAAACCTGACTTACAGAACAGCAGAAATATTTAGGTTAGAGTAAAAAAGAAAAAGGAAGAAGAAGAAAAGCCTCCTGACCACCTGTGTCCCCAAGCAGGAAGACGTCATCAAGCCTAGGCACGTGGGCTAGGCAGGGGCCTGGGCCAGGCTCCAGCTCCAGAGGGGACTGTGGTGCCCGACGGACACGCGCCTCCCCCTGAGGCCTGAGGAAAGGCCACACCTGGCATCACAGCCAGGCCCACCTTTGTCGTTTCCCTTCCGGGAGCCCAGAAATGCTTCTGGAAAACACAAGTGCTCCTCAGAAAAGTTACCACCTATCAGAACAGGAAAGTCCCCTCCCCCGAAGCCCCAAAAGAGACAAGACCAGGGTCCAAAGTCCAAGAGGCAGGCTGTCCACGAGGGGGAGCCTGACAAGCCCCAGGCTGGCCTGCAACAGGCCTTGGAGGTACAGCTTTGACCACGACTTCCTCCCATAACCCTCCCCGGGTTCCCAGCACTGACGAGACACGGCTTCGCTCCGCAGGCAGCACGCAGTGTTCCCTAGGTTTCCAGTCGTTTCCTAGCACCACCTCCTACCACCCTCCCAAGTCCTCCCCTGGGGAGCCAGGCCCACTGCCCAGGGTAGCACCCAACCCCTCACCTCCTGCCTGGGGCTCCGGAGGCCCAGGGTGCGGGCAGACCGTGCACAGAGCGCCCCGCAGCTGCGCGGCCTCAGGCAGGTGCCTTCCCTTCTCGGAGCGGCACGGGAGCCTCACCTACTGCCACAGGCCTGCTGGGGCTCGGGTCAGGCCCTGTCACGGCAGCTCCTGCCATTGCACAGCCCATCTCCTCACCGAAGGAGCAACTCCCAGCCCCGGGACCTAGCACCTCACCAGTGGTCCGCAGCAGCGGCTCCCTTCCCCTGCGCGGAAGCGTCGGGGGCGGGGGGGTCGGGAAAGTAGAAAGCGCTATGTACGTCTATGGTGGTTTTCATTGCCCCAACTACATCGGCACCTTGGGGCAGGCACCGTGAGTGACTCACCTCGCTCTCCCCTGTACCCAACGGAAGACCTGGCCTCAGGTGGCCTGCGATGCACCTGAGCAGGGCTGGCTTTCGCCTGTGACACACACACATCCGGCCTCAGTAGTGTGTAGGCTTCCTGAGAGTCCCGACCGTCATCTGGGCTGCTCTGAAGGCCTCTTCTGTGGGCTGGCTGCATGCGGACAGGAAGTGAGTCCACTGCATGAAGCTCTCCTGCCAGGAACTCAATTCTGAAGCAAGAGGGAGCTCATTTTTACCCTCACACACCGAGGCCCCAGGCCAAATTCTAATTCTGGTTTGAGACCGAATGTTCAGTTTGCCTTGCCCTTGTCAATGGTCTTTAGGGCAGCAAGACAGAAAAAGCCTGGGTGTGGAGGATTTTATCAAGCCCTGCCAAGTCAAAGAGGGGTGCTCCCTGTTCCCTAAAGCCAATGGCCAGAAAGACCAACTCGCTGGTCCTCTCATTCCCACCTGAATACCAACTCTAACCAATTCTTGCCTAAAAAACCCAGACAAAACAGAGATCCCATTTGTAACCACGGATCTGGCCTTCCACGATGAGAGTGATGTATCTAAAATGCATTGGTGATCAGTTAACCGTCCTGAACCCAACTCTCACTGGCTCCCGCGCGCCCCGAGAACATGGTCCACACACTCTCCCTCTCCTCCCCAGAGCAGCCTCCTTCCTACGGCTCTCCTGATTCACCCGTAGCCCTTCTCTCCTTAGGGCCCCTGTCCCCTTGGACTTCCCTGGGTCCCATTCTGCTCTGTATTTAGCTCTCACCTGCCAATCCATGCCCCCCCAACACACACTCAAAACCCGTGGTCCTTCCGGGCCAGCACCGCCCCTTCCTGATGCTCTCAGGAAGCCCTTGTGGGAAGATGGATGGGCCAGGCAGCAGAAGGAAGGAAGTTTCCAATCATGAATAAGCCAAGGGGTGAGCAGTCTCTACGGTCTAAAACGGGTTGGTTAAGTACAGTTGGTGGGGTCACAGCCACGCTGTGTTTAGGACCGTCTCTGGCTGCTCTTGTGCTCCCACTCCCCAGCTGAGTAGCCGTAACAGTGAGTGCTCCACGGAGCCCGAAAGACCGGCCCTTTCCAGAGAGTCTGCAACGTCAGGGCTAAGGCAGTGCTCCCACAACTTCCCTCATTATGATGCACACAGGTGATACTAAGGTGGCCTGCTGGCGTAGAAAGACAAGGCCGCTTTTAGTTAGAGACACTTGGCCCTGGGGTCCTGGCCACCCCGAAGGCTGCAGGGATCCGTGTCTTGGGGCACCTGTAACCCTTTATAGGTCGCCCTGAAAGTTCGAAACTGTAGCTACCTCGTTAGCCTTAATCCCCAACAGAGCTACAGAAAGCAGAGAGGTGCAGAAACCCACCCTGACGCCTCTCAGTTCCACGGGCCGCCTGTCCGGGATGAGCCACAGGCGGCGGCCTGAGCTAGACACCGAAGTCTCACGTCTTCAAAGGCCTCTGTAAAGCCAGGCTGCAACTCTCCACTACCTAAAGACCATGTTCCACAGATGCTGAAGCCAGTGAGCTCCAGACCTTGCCCAGGTAAAGAAACCAAAACATTACTTAAAAAACAACAACAACAACAAAACCCAGAAGGCCGCTGTACGAGTGAACGCCCAGCACTTGTCACTCTGTTTGACTGGCGAACCCCGCAGAGCAGACGTGTGTGAACAGTCGGGGAAAGGGTAAGATGCTGACTGACCGGGCTGCAAACCTCTCTAGCTACTGCAAAAGAGATGCTTCCCAGAGAGCACAAGAGGGCTCACCCCTCACACCAGTGAGGACTTGGGTCCACCAAACTCCCATTTCCCAGCCCAGCCCCCCCCCCCCCGTCACCCCTCCTGTCCTGCCAGCACCTTCCTCCCTCCCCCACCTTACCCGTCTTGGCCCCAAGTACCGCTGCCCTCTCAGTGACCTACTGAACAGAGGCCCAGAAGAAGTGCTTGGGCAGACCTCCCACTACCCTTAATGAAGGCTGCGGTTCCCTGGCCCCCCGCTGGGTCCCATCGGGTCCGCCCTCCTGCTTGGTCTGGGTGAGGAGCTCGGCCTATGGAGAGACCCCATTCCTGCGTCTGTGGCAGCCTCTACCTCCCGCCTCCGGTCCTTCCCCATCCGACTGTCCAAATCAACCCTCCAGAATTCTCACCAGTTTAGAACAGGATGATCACCGAAGGGCACAGCACCCAGGGCCTTCCCCCACTGACTCCAAATTACACATCCCATCTGTCACTTCACCCATCGGACCATCCCAGTTCCCATCAGCAAGTAACTCCGTGCTGTTCCAGAAGAGGCCATGCCCTTTCTCTGCACACCATGTGCCGCCAACATCGCACCGCCGCCCCCCGCACCACCGCCACGCTGGCCCTTTCTTCAAAGCTCTCCCAACGACCCTCCTGGCAGACTCCCATCCAGCTCAGAGAAGACTCTGCCACTCGGGTCAGAGCCGCTCAGGTCCTCAGCCTCCTCACAGGCCTGGCTCCTGCACTGAGTGGAAGGCCTGCCAGAGTGTTTCCCAACCAGAGAAGACGGCTCTGATCTGTTCAAGCCCCTGGGCAACCAACCCCCCCCCTCTTCCTGTGCACTCCATCTTGGTCAGCGGTTTCACCTTCTACTCTGCTGTCTGAAAACCCTGCCACTTTCTCTGAAAAATGAAGCTGTTCCTTCTCCCCCACCACAGAGCCTGGTAAACAGCAGCAGGTGACAGTGACGGTTTCTCAATCCATATGCCCAAGAGGGGAGAAGTGGTCTCGGCAGGGTCCCAAACTCATCAGTGTTCCGTCCAAACTTGATATCCCATGGAAGAAATTCCTCTGCGCTATGCAAACAGCTTGCTTCAACATTGCTGGCACCATGGGCCTCATTTCTCACCACACCTAATCTCCCAGGGCAGCCCCGTCATCACGGGAGGCACACATTAGACCAAATTGCCCAACTGACTTCTTATAACCATCCTTACCCTTCCGGAGTCACATACGAGTAAATATAAACCTTTAAAACAGCTGAGGGGTAAGTCCTCTCCTTCCCCAGCCTCAGTGAATCTCATTTTGAGGGGCTTTCAGCTTTCCAGAGTTCCCCAGGTACCACCTTCCAGAGGATTCTCACATCCTAGATGTCCACAATGTTTTCCTTATGTAGCCTCTAAGGACAGGAGGGGTGTTAGAAAGCTGAGCAACTTCTGACACCATCTCCACAATGGAAGGCTCTAACGAGATCCCAGCATCCGAGCGCTCGGGCAATGTGTCGCTGTGAGGGTGACCCCTTTGGCTGGAGCACACACTGAAGGCCTAGGCAGGGACAGATGACAGCCAAAATGTGGAGGAAGCTGAATATACAAAGTACACTTCTAACAGCCACTGCCCCCCCCACCAACCCCTGGTGGGGGTCTCTCCAACAGCAGTCGCTGGTTTGCACTCGGTTACGGAGTTCGGTTACAGCGCGCAAAGCCGCTGTGGAAACAGATGGAGCTGAGGCGAACCAGCCAGTCCCCTGGCCCAGGGGCGGCTCACAAACATTTCTCCAAAGGAACCAGACAAAGAGGAAGCCTGAGGTCTGGATCATTTTTCCCCCCACGTGGCAGGGGGTTAGGGAGGGAGGGGGAACATAGGTTTCTGCTTATTCTGTTTCAAACCACAAAGGATCTACTCCAGGAGCGTGGAAAGGAGGCCCGTGGAATGCATCACACCGCAGAGGGGAGCCAGGAGCCAGGCGGTTTGGAAAACGGGGCCGCAGCGTGCCCCGCGGGGACACGAACCACCGGTCCCTCGCGTGGTTCTCAGGCCCGGGGCGGGGTGGAGCCGGTGACAAGGCTGTGTAATTTAGGACAAGTCTTTGTGGCTAAGCCTCCATTTCCTCATCTGTAAAAGGAGATCATTTCTAGGTCCCACAGTTGTGGTGTAATTTAAATCTCATCCCTAAGAAAGGGCTTCTGTTAACTCCAAAAAGAGTGGAAGACATGTTATTTCTTCTGTGTGGTTAAAAACTCACTTATTAGGAGCCACAGCGTTTTGCCACAAACAAGCTGGGTGGCTTGGCGAGGTCTCTGGGCTTCCGCGTCCTCGTCCACACAGTGGGAACACCGGGGCGAGCACTGCAACTTCTCCAAGCTGCAGGGGCAGCACAGGCCGTGGGGGGCCCCTGGGAAAGCACGGCTGCTCGGGGAGCGCCGTGCCAAGTACTTGCTCTGCTCACACACCCGCCACTGCTCCGGACCTCGGGCAACCGGGGGTTTAAAACAGTTCCTTCTTCCTGCGCCCCTCCAGCATCATGGCAGGTGGCACCGAGAAACGGCCAACTGCCGAGGACCATGCCCGGTGGTGAGGGAGGGCCGTTCCGCCCTGGAGGATTCGGCCTCCGTCCCCAGAGACCCAGGTGGCCGTCGGCAGCACAGGAGCGGACAGTCGGGTGCGCAGCAGAGCCGCTCACGAGACCTCCAAGCCACCCCAGCGGGGCTCTTCAAGCAAGGCCCACCCCGGGGGCTGCCCGCTCCCTCCAGGCTGGCGGCCTGTCCCGAAGCCTCGACCGGAAAGTCCTGCGGCTCCCCCAGCACCGCCAAACCTGGGCCGCCAGCTCCAGGCCCCTCTCCTTTTCACTCCGGGAGTCAAAACCTCGCAGGATTTGAGTCTGGCTCAAATCTTCTAAGTCAATCCCATCACCAATAAACCGTGAGCTAAATGCAAACACAGACCTCAAGTGCTCATTGATATTCAAACAGGGAAAACAGGCTTGAAGTACAAGAGCTTCCTTTGTTTATGCAGCCACACCTTCGTCTTCTAGCCTATCTTTCCAGTTTATTAAACAACCTTATCCAATTGGTCTAACAGAAAATAGCCCTATTTTTAAAAGGCCAGGATATCTGGTCCAGAACAACCTCAAGTCAGAGAGCCTGGCTTCAGCACGTGAGCCTCTGAGCTCAAGACCCTGTGACCGGGAGGCCCCGTTCAGCCCAGCCCACTGCCCGCACACCTCCTTCCTGGCACACGGCGCCCCTCCGACCTCTGCCCAGACGGCACCCACAACGTGCACCGTGTGGTGGAAAGACTTTGGCACTGAACACAGTGGGGTTTCATTCCTAACTCTAGTGCTTAACTCTGAGCCTCAGTCTCTTCTCTTGTCAAGTAAGAATACTACCTCCAAGAATGTTGTTGGAGAAGAATGTCCGAGTGCCTGGCCAACACGAGAGAAATTTGAGCATTTCTTCCTTTTCTTTCTTCAGTTCCTTCAATTTACTGCTGCCCACAGCCCAAAATAACTTAAACTGAAGGTTACTATTGACTTAATTCCCTGAAAACAGTCAGCTGACAGGTAAATGCAGAAACCATGCACCCCAACCTTACAGAGACCCCATCCCAACCTTGGTAGGTGAAACCAGACCAAGGCTGAGAGACTGGGCCCCGAGGCAGTGCAGTCAGGCTAATGTTACCTCCTGTGGACCAGAAGCAGCAAAAGAGGTAGGACCCTAGCTCTCCAGCTGGGACATGCTAATCACTCTCCCTTAAGCTGCCTGGGCAGAGGCGGCAATCTCCGCGATACCCCCAGCAAAGGCAGCACAGTTTGCGGAAATGGCCAAGTTCTGCCAAGAAAGACCAAGACCCTCCTCAGAAGGACCAAGAAATTAAGATGTTAAAACTGACTGGTCAAAGCATGGGGTAGGGGGCAGGGGAGGGGAAGAAAGAAAAAAGAAAAGCGAGACCCTCCCTCAACCTTGGCTCAACGAGGCAATGATTCCTCCAAACAGCCACAGCTGTGGAATGGGGTGGCTTCTGCCAGGACATTAGTTATACAAATATCTCTTGGATTTAAGAAAAGCCTCTCGCTTTGGGGCTACGGTGAGAGAATAGTCTTTGGAGTTTCCCCTGGAGCTGGGGGCTGCTGAGTCCCCTCCTCTTTCACTTCCCATTGCAAACAATAAAGACCTTTGGTATGATTTAAAAAAAAAAAAAAAGAAAGCCTCTTGACTATCATGCAAATCTATCTTACTTGCTTTAAAGGTAATGCTCAGTCCCTGTCTACAGTTTTTATAAACTTAGAGCGTCACAGAATTCAACCTTAGAAAAAAAAAAAAGAGCGAGCGAGATGTGTAATCCCCACCTAGCGTACCACCTGCCCACAGACGGGACGCGTGCACCTGCCCGCTCTTCCTCAGGGTAACCAAAGCCAAACCTGCGCAGAAAGAGACGGGAAGCTGGATAACCAACGGCGCCCGTCTGACCATCTACCCATCTTTCCTTTTGCCGAAAACAGAAAGAGATGGATGGACAGGCAGATGTGTTTTTTCTAAGATTAACACACAGGGGAGGCCTCATACGGCGATGAGTGCCGATTTGCTCCAAAGCATTGAAGCACACGGGGAGAGAGAAGCTGCAGGAATGCCATGCAGAGAAGCATCGGAGTCAGCGGCCTTCCAAGCATCGCCCCCAGGCTCCTCTTTCTGTGGTTTGTAACAACTTGCTTTCTACCTGCCAAACACTGGTAAGCTCTGGATGTTGGATTCCAGAGCTAGATGTAATCACAAACCTCTTTTCTCTTATTAATGCACTGGGAGGAAAGATGGAATCAGCAGGTTGATATTCTAAGCTTAGCCCTTTTGAAGTTCTAAGCACACTTACCTCCCCAAGCAAGTATTTCCAAATCCCTGGCAGGAGACCGGCCAGTGATTTCACCACCACCGCAGAAACACGAGCATTTTCAGTCAGCACAGATCTGCAGCGACCTCCTCACACTACCTCTCTCACCAAGTGCTTGCTTTATGCCTCCTGTTTAGTCCCCAGAAACTAGGAGTCCTCTCTCAAAGTGTGGGAACACCCCAACCTGTAAATTACCAAGGAACCAGTGCAGCTCCCCCTGAGCAGGCCGTGCACCCGCTTCTCAGGTTTCTGCCTCCCTCACATCCCTTCTGCCCCTTCGGCCAACCACGGTAGAAACTGTCCACATTTACTGTGCACCAGGTACTACTCCAAGCACCTTACAAGTATTAACTCATCTAATCCCCAAGCTCCAAGGGAATGTGCTGGAAGGAGAGAAATACTTTGGCCCAGATTTCCACATGGTTTCTACTCCCTATTTCTAGCTATGCTGTAAAGCTTATATAACCTAATTTGCACTATGGAGCTATTTTTTAAAATCTCCAAAGATCACTGCATCAAGTATCAATGGAAGCTGTTAGCTCCTACCTAAAATGATAATGTGAGAAAGGATATCTATTCTTACTGCTAACTCAACTTGAATTCTTGACTTGAAACAGTCGTTCTGGAAAGATGCGATGAGGAAGGGAGGAGACTCATTCTTACATAAGAAGTACTAGCTTGTGCTCTGTAAGTTACTGCTAGAGAGAAACATCAATACTGAAACTCATCTCAGCAGTAGGTAGTTTCTTAACTCTGCGGTTGTTACTCATTTACTACCTATCTCCCTTCCAGGCCTCCTAGTTAACACTGAGAAACCTGCGGTCACTGTATGGCATCAGATCCTTATAGTTTGCAAGCACCAACACAGCAGAACCTTTCTTGCTCTGAGGACTTCAGAAAGACCCTGCCCCTTGCTCCCCCCATCCCTGCCGCCCCCAGGGCTGTGCTGAATGGCAGGTACTGGAGGACCAATCACAGAGCAGGCTGTTCTCAGCTTTACCTGCTCCTAATGTCCCTAGTTCCCAGGGCTCTAGATTGCTTAAAATCTAACTGCTGGGGGCAGGGGTGGGGGCGCATCTGCACATCTTAGTTCATTCCCCTAACTCACTACTGAAGATCTGCCTCCACTGCAGTTATTAAAGAAATCTAATAAACAGGTAAGTTATAATGAATGATGATAAGGGTAAGATTCCCCTCACTTGTTGTCGAAAAAATGTCGTCAGTGTTTAAAGCAACCACTTTGGTCTCTGCTATACTATAAAAACTGCTTAAAAAGGACTGGAATATTTGTTCTTCATCTCATTCCGTTCACTCACTTGGAGAGAGGTCCATGAACATAAACCAGAGTTGGTTTCAGGCTCTTAAAACTACCAGGGAAATATTTAAAATGAGTGAATTTCCAAATGATGGCCAGTTCAGTGATGTCAGAGGGCCTACATTATTAAATAATTTATAAATAAACTACTAACCAAGTTAATTATCTTTTGACACTGCTAATGCATCATTTGTCTCCCAACCTAGGAGATTTATAATCAGTCCAATTCCACCAACAAGGAGACTCTCAGACTTGAAATGTTTTCACTGGGCAGAGACACGGTTCTGCTAGTAGCCAGAGAAGGACCTGGCACGTACTGAGCACCTCGGCCGCTCGGTAAGGACCGGAATGCACACAGTACTGGTCAGCTAGACCTCATACGACCTTCTACAGATGCCAAAGCCACATTCGACGTACACACAGATTCCGTATGGGGAAAAACGTTCCAGCAACCTTCAGAGTTAGTAATAACAAGAAAACTGCTACTTAGAGACATATAAAACAAAATTCATTTTAATCTCTATATATCAAATACGGCCTCAGCAAAGAACATCTAACACATATGAAAATGTATTTATGGGACATACTAAATGAAGCAAACCCTTACTAAAATATTTGGCCCAACCCTCACATCTTTTAAATGAACTCTATGATAGTTGAGTAAGGTGGGAAATCAATCATCTAGCTACCTAACCTGGAAAAGACAGATGAATTGCCTTAAGTCTATTTGGTCTCTGCAGACGGGGTATATACCATTCTGAGTCTTGCCAAAGTTGGTTCTGCAAATAGTTAGCTTAACTCAGTCAATACATATTTTTCCATAGTTACCTTAATATTTTGGTTTTTTTTTTTTTCATTTTCTATTGCTTTTTCTTTTTATGGCTTCTTGCTGCTGTTGTATTAGGGCATACAACACAGATCAGAGATTTTCATTTCTCAGAGAAATTTCTCTCCTTGAGAAATTGGCACTTTGATCCTCTGGTGTAACAGCTACATATAAATGGATCCTACCAGCATTGTTACCAATCTTGCTGCTTATGAAATCCCAGCACTTTGGCCAAAAGAGTGCCCTGACGTTAAAGTCTTCTTAGGTGAACTCCTCCCACCACCAAATTCTTTTATTTAAACAGGTTCGTGTGTGTAATTCACATATATGTAATATCATAAATTTCTACACACATATACACATTTAACTCGTAAAAGTGAAATGTCTCTCTTGAATAAAAAGTAATTACAAGGGTATTAAAACAAATGCTGAAAATAACTATTTTACATTTAGATCATAAAAATTTTAAAGGTAGTATGATGACATAAGACCTAAGAGATCAAATACATCCTGTATGATTGTCATATATGCACGTTGTGTTCATTGACTTTTAGTTATTTTTCTCTTTAATCAGAAAATAAAAGAGCTTACCTTTGTTTACTGAGACCACAGCTTACAGTCACTAGATCTCAGCCTATTTTATACAAGTGATATGGCTACGAAGGTCCGAGGAGAACGAGAATAAAGTGAGATAAACGTGCTGAAAACTGCTTAAAAGTATTAACCTGAAATACACAGAGGGTCCAACACCAGTTTTAAAAATACATTAACGAGGTATTCCCAGCTCTTCAATTAATAACGGTGACTGACTGATTCATGATTTTCAAACATTCACCCGAATTGTAAAAAAAGAAGGAAAGGCTAATAGCAGAAAAATCTATCAGTGGTTTGTTCCCAGGTTAACGATTTCAGAGAGACTACAAATGACTCGGGACTCCTTGCTGCACGCACCATGCACTGCATCTAGTCAGCATGAGGTATGTTGGGAATCTATTGGACCAATTACCTTGCACAAGAAAGGGGGTGCTCCCGCAGCCGGAAGAGACCTGGGCTGCAGGCTACATCCCTGGCTGGGCGCCAGCCCCCATGCAAAGAATATGGCTTCAAGGAGGACCCCTATCTCTGAGAAATTATAATAGCGCTAACTGACGCAGTCAGGAATGCAACTACCCAATTTATGTGCTACAAAAGTTTAAAAACTGTCGGGAGATAGCACAGCTCACACGCTGAGTCTAAGTTCTACATTGGTCTGTAAACTCCCTGACAAGAGACTACGCTAGGAGGGGTTAAGTACAGATATTGCTAGGTTTCCAAAGGAAAAGTTTTAAAACAGACACCGTGGCTTTGAATAAAGTATTGCTCTTCTTTAAAATGCTCAGTCATTGCTTTCCAAAAGAAGGTGTCAGAGTGGTGTATCTGAAAGCTGGAAAGCCTCAGGGGGTCACAATGCTCTTAAGACCAAGACAGAAATTGCCATTTCAAGCCAGACAACCTGATGGTTCTAGAAGTCAGAGAAGAAATCTTGAGGGCCCAAGTGAATAATAAGTGGTGCGACGCTCAGAGGCTGGCAATAGGGGCTGTCAATGAAAAAACCGCCTACAGTGGAGAAAAGAGCAGAGAAGCAACACTTGGTGTTAATGTCACAGAATTTGGTGAAGCCAAGAGCTTCATTTATATTTCTCTGCTCTTTCAGCTGTAAGTGGAATTTTCATTACAAAATGGAGGGGTGGGGAGGGCAGAAGGGGGGGAGGGGGACACTTAATTCATTACAAAATTTCAACAGTTGAACTTGCATGGTTACCACTTCTAACAAAGGACTGACAGCTCAATTATTTTAAGTAAAGCAGAGAAATGTAAAAGTTTGCAGCAACTGGGCAGGTTTACAACATGGTTAGTAACTTCCAACAAACAACAAAATTAAAAAAAAAAAAAAGACTTGGTAGAAACCATTTGAAATGACTGCCATCATGTTGGAAAACAGCACAGCTCCCTTTTCACCACCATAGAGGGGTTAAATTATGAAGCTGAGTCAGCTGCTTCAAAAGAATTTTCTAAAGAGAAATCTCCAAAGAGATTCCAACTTGGAATGCAAATTTGACAATCAATTTCAAGTAACAATCCGGCTGCGGCTGCCAATTAATAGTATTCCAAACACAGAGAGGACTATTGTAAATATTGAATTAATAAAAACTGGACGCTACCAGCCATGCTTTTTCTTCTCAGTGATGGCTCTGTTTCATCCATAGGTCAGCAAAATGAATCAATGAAACATGAAAACTCCCAGCTGCAATGGGCCCTCGGGTTTATGTCTAGCCACTAATGCACAAGATGAGAATGGTAAGTTCACAGCTATTTCTAGCAAGTGATGAGGTTTTATTAAAGTATCACCCACCACTAATAAAGACTAAAGGTCAAGGAGCAGAAGTAACAAGCCACTGTGTAATAAATCCACATCTGAGAAGTGACACTAACGTTTGTTTTAAATTGCCCATCTCATTCTAATTTAGTGGTCCCAAAGAAATCTGGTACATAAATTTGCTGTATTTTGAGAAGCCCATTCTCACGGATGGGCACTACTGGGCTCTGAGAAACAGAATTTAAGAGGAAAAGGGAAGCTAATTCGTACTAAAAACAGACATTTTTAAGACGCGGCAACTTAGAAATCTCGACACGGGCCCACACCGGTGCCTTCGTGGGGGTGAGCACCTTAATGAAACCATTACCTTCTAGTAACATCATAGGCTCTCCAGACAAGGCGAGAATGCAGGGGAAGGCTCAGGTCTGCACCCTTTGTAGGACAGCACAATGTTACCGACTGATCACTTTTCACCAGCTTAATCAGATAAATTTTAAGAAAAACTTAAAAATAAATGCTGACCCATGGCTGAAACCTGTCACTTCTCACAGCAGCACCCAACAAGAACTGGGACAACCGAAGAGCAAGTTTTTATGGGGACCCTGTTGCTGCTTTAGATTCTGATGTGATTGAAGAGGAAAAGAGACCTTTCAATGAATCCCAGAAAAATCGCTAATCTTCTATCTGCGTGAAAAAAGCCAGGGAAGTGAACACAGTATCTTACAGAGTGAAGAAGGCCACAAGAACAAGAGAGGGTGATTGATCGATTAATTTATTCTCTTTTAAAACTTGGAAATTAGGAAACTAAAATAATCACATTCCTCCTTCCCCATCTCTGGGTAGTGCCATCATTTGAAGAAGCAATGCTCAGATAACAGAATATACCTCTATCATGGGGATGCCCTTGTCCAGCAGTACAAAGGGCTTACAAAGTAAGTAGACTGACTCAAACTAACAATTGCCTTTGCTTTGTTTTAGCAGTTTCCTTACAAATGATTGGGTTTCTAGGGCTAAGTTATTATTAGTTTTCAATTCCTTGTAATTTGATACCAAAACATATCAAAAATAATAAGCTAAAACAATATTCAAACCCATATTTTATTGGCTTTAATTACACACTTCGGTATTTACAAAGTTAAAGTTTAAATGAAAAGTCTCTACTGTATTAAAAAAAATAACTACAGCCCGAATTCAAGTGCCCTGGGGCAAATACATATCAATCAGAGCTAAGAATCAGTGACTGCATCAGGAACCAGGCAGTACTCTGTGTTACAACAAAGCAGTTTATTTGTAATCAGTGTTTGAGACTCTATACATCCTTCACAAATTTAATTTTACATAATCTGATACTCCTCTTAAAACTTAAACTTTGAACTGCTAGACTTATTTCCCTAGAACAGAAGGGCTGGTATAAGTTATTTTCCGGAAATGAGGTACCGTTTCACAGAACTAGTTTCTTTTTTGTTTGTTTTCAAGTTTTAGAGAACTAAATTTGCATTTGTTAAAATCAAAAAGTAGGAAAGATGTTCTTTACAAATAATTTTGATCAAGTATGTGTTCAAAGAAAGCAGGATAAAAAGGCTTTTTCTCTAACATTCTGTATTGTACTGTATTTGTTGTTCAATAGAATTAGCTTCTGTCATTTGCTAAAAGAATGAGTAGTGGGGAACAGGATATGTTGGGAATTTCATAACGGGCAACAGAACCATTCTCTTGGGTAAACCTACAGAGAAAAGAAACGGAGAGGACTCCAAATAAGTTTAATAATCCAATAAAAATTTCAGGTAAAAAATATCTTACAGTAATGATCATTAACCTTTTCCAGATTAGTCAGTCAACATGAACCATTTTGGAGGAGACCCACAAATCTCTCACAGATCTCCTATTTCGAAATTACTAATATTTTGATAATTAGTATTTTCCACTCAAAATTAAGATGGCTTGATCACAGGAAGAATGATATTTGGAAAGCAATTTCATTTGTGTGAGCAGCCATGAATTCTAAAGATCAAAAGCTGTGTTGTTGACATTCTAAAGGGACTCTAGAAATCCATAGTCGTTCTCAATTTGGCACATCACACACTGTAGGAGAAACAGGGATGACTCTCAAGGCTCAAAGCACAGCTTTCCGTGCAGGCCTCAGCTCCCCAGAAAGACAGCTCCAACTGGAGTCACGACCAGGTGTTTATCTTCTTAATGGCTACTGCCGGTATTGGCGTGGCAAATCTGGAAAGATTAACTACTTTCTTAATTTTGTGATAAAGGAGTTCTTGTGGCCTCACAAACTTCTGCATACTCAAGCATGATTTGAAATCTGCTATCTCTATTCTAGTATTTAACCTATGGAGAAATCACAAAGCAGCAACAGCAGGTATTCAAGAGCACCAGATGATCAGAGGGAAATCACCCCACATGCAACAGCTTTACAAAGGCCAAAAGACATATTTACCTTACAGCCAAAATAAAGCATTGTTTTAGTAGGTTGGCATCACAGTAACATTTAAAAACCAAATCTTTTATGTGAAAAATGGGGGCATCAAATTTCACCAGCTTTGGAAGTCAGTTATATGGCACATGGAAGAGAGGAGCCTTCTGAAGTGGGGACTCAGAGGCCGCAGGGTGAAAGTATAATGTTAGAGGAAAGGGAGGAACAAGAGAGAAAAATTAAAAAGACTGAGGAAAAACATGAATGCATTTTAAAGCCCAGATATACCCATGTTTTAAAGAGGAAAATTCAGCCCTAGGAAACCTGTACTAAAGAATGTGAGACTTACGATGTCTGAAAAGAGAGACACGGAATTAACAACCTGCCGCCCTAGCAGGCAGATGCTTTGGCACTTACAGAAGACACACTACAATGGAACTAGTGAGTCAAAATGTATTTGGATCAACTGCCCAGACCTAATTCACAGGAGGGATGAGGTGGTCAGGATATCCAGAAGTTGGCTGCATGGTAAAAGCAAATGACCGAAACAAAAGGAGCTAGAGAATTTGAATTTAGAGGAAATTCTGGGTGAAAACATTTTCTCGAATGAGTTCTCAATTCCTAGTCACCCCATATCTGGGGTTCTGGGGACTGTGGGGAAGCCCTGACCAAACCTGAGTGTTCCAGAGGAGACATTCAGGTGAAGGATGAAACCCCAGACTTGGCACTCTGCCGTAGAGAAGACTCACCCCAAATGTTTGACCCTTGCAGCTTCTCCACATCTTTCCAGTCTATCCTAATGGGGAAAGTGGTCAAACTGTTCATTTACTACTTATTTTTTACAGTTATGAAATCAAATGAAGCTTCCACTTAGTGGTGTCTTAAGGACCCAACATTTTCATCTGAACAAAAATGGAAAAGCTGATGCATGAAGAGAGAAAGCATAATGAAGGGTCCTGAGGCTCATGTGGAGGACTAACACCACAAGTAGCAGGACATTCAAGGTCCTTCCCCACTGTGCACGTGCACGCCCGACCCAGGTTCGCAACGACACACGCTCACACGTGCACAGGCACACTCATGCTCCTGCACACACACGCTCTCTTCTTCTCTCAATGGCAAACACCCTGCAGATGGCTGACCTGTAACATGTAGCACCTGAGTTAGGGAAAATGTCTAAGAGGGCATATCACTGACTCCAAACCTACTGCCTCCATTGCCACATAAACCTCATTCAAAAGTTATCCAAAGGGCCACTGAGGTTCATTTCTGCATATGGTTTTATTTTTTATTTTTGGAGGGAGAGGAGACACTCCTATGATTTTGTAACATGTACCACAGACTCTGTGCGGGAAGCACTTCAGTGACACTGCCGGTAACACCTGTCCCCACGCTAGGGCCCATTTACACCACCTCTAAAGCAAAATTTATGGAAAAGGATGATGGCTACAAATTTGAAGTGAGTATTTCCTAACCCTAACTCAAGTCACCCAGACGGTTTCAAGCCAGAAAACTTCCATGCAGCCATGTAGCCGGCGAGCAGTCAAGCTGGAAACCGGGTATGGCCCTTCAGTAGCCTTTGAATGGAGTATCAGTTGGCTGTAAGAAGAACTACTTAAAATATTTAATTTCAATATGGTCAGAAACAGGCAATTAGAACAAGCAGTCCTTCAATCAGGCAAAGCAGAGAGAAGAGCAACTCCAACCAAACCAAGAACCACAAGGTTGTGGCGTTTTCAAAGGGAATTTAAGTTGGGTCACTAGAATGAATAGGTCTGAGACCCTCCAATTCATTTAAGAAACCCTGGATACAAACTGTGCTTTAGATTGCTGTGACAGCATTGCTAAGAGGAGAAATCAGAAAGATGGTGTACATACCATAGGCAGGGGCAGCTGTGCTGTAACCATACGGTGCTCCATAGCCTAGGGCAAAGAAGAAAGCAGATCAGTCCAGAGCAGGGCAACCAATCAGTACTGACCCAATTCACAAGTACTGCCTGGCCCAACACCTTGGGCCCTGAGGACTTCTTCCCAATGTTGGATGAATGAAAACTATTCCCAGAATGACTGAACCCTCCATTCCTGCTTAGCATGGAAGATTTTCCCCATAACCCAGAAGGCTCTCCTGACCTACCAGAATATCCTTTCTCCTTGCACTTATGACACTGTGTTATAATTATCGACTCCTTGTCTATGTCCCCTACTAGAGCGTCAGACACCAAGTCTTAGATATTTTTTTTATCATGTCAACTTGGCAGAAGGTCTGGCACATAGTAACCACTCACTAAATATAGTTTGTTGAACAAATTTGTCTCCTCTCCCTAAACTTAGAATCACTCAAGTTAACCAATTTCTTTAAAGCTGGAAAGCAGACCTTTCCTGGTCTCTTTAGAAAGCAGTGACAGGACAGGCTGAAGCCTCAAGTGCTGCTAAAATGGGCGTGTGGGTTGGGCTGTGGGCTTGGGGACAAGGTCCATGTCTCCTGGTATCTGACTTCCCGATCACAGAGACTTCCAGCAGAGTCTCTCAAATAAAGTTGGCAAAACTGACATTAGCCTCTGGTGCCTGTGAAGTCTCCTGGGTTTCCTGTTTGCTCCTTTGCACGCCCCCCCCCAATGTTACAGCTTGCATCATATTGCACAGTGTTTATGCAAACGTTTGTTCCTACCCCATATGACTTCCCACGCATTCACTGGGGCAGATGCTAGTTATCTTTGAATGCCCAGGTCCAAATCTCCTGCTTCAAACAAAACACTCAAATGTATGCTGAATAAGTAAACTGCTTTTAGGGACTAAGGGAAAACATTTCCTGAGAGATGGAAAATTTCACTTTTTAGTCTATACTTAAGTCACATAAAACTGGGGATAATACAATGTAGCCTTAGTCTTTAGTCTTAATTGGAGTCTTTAGTACTCCCTAAATCCTAGATTTCAAGAGGATACAATGCAGCTGAAAGCAGCAGCAGGAAATATGCAGTAGGAACTGAGGCCAGGAGAGAAATTAATACTTTAAAAAGTTTGCATATCAAATCTATTCCAGGAAAAGGTAGCTAGCTGGATGACTAAGGCTACAGTTTCAAGAGTTTTACCAAAACCTACTTAATGAGGGAGAAAACTACAACTACTAAGCTGTCCACTGATCAGGCTGTGGGGTTTGAATCCCGACTTCACTTTCACTAGACAAGGTGACATGGTGCCTGTTATGTCACCACTCTGAGCCTCAGTCTTCCACAGTAATTGAGTTGGCAGGGGAATGTAATTAAATAATGTATGTAAAAATACTTACTACAGTCCCTGCTGCACAGAATACACTCTGCAAATGGCATATAACCTATTCATAATCTAATTGACCTAATCTGAATCTTCTCTGGGCTATAAAAGAACTTCATTTTTAAAAGCTTCACAAGACAGGCCTTTCACAGAGGTCAATGCGATAACATAAGAGAAAAGCTACTATACATACACACACACACACACACATACACACACACACACACACACACACACACACACACACACACACACGATGCTATTCCCAATGACTGCCCCTAGATGACAGGTGGAAGGTAAGCATCCATGACTACTCGACTGCCAATGCTCTCAGACGATGAAGCCCCCACTGAACATGTAATCAAAGGCAAGAAAGTTCATCTCAGTAACTTGCCTATTATTAATAAAAGCTGATTAAGTAATGATCAAACGAGGCAGAAGAATATTAAATATCGGTAGAAAACAGTGAGATGCACAGAAGAGTGTCTTAATCTGGAACCTATAAATGGAATCAAACCACAATGAACCTTTTCCTTTCCCATCTCCCTCCCGCCCCTCTCTTCAACATTCTCTGTCTCCTTAAACGGCACACTCATGGACCCAGTTCCTCTCGCTAAAAATGCTGGGAGAAACCCTTGAAACCTCCCTTTTTTTCACTCTCCACATTAAACCCATTAATTGTGCTTCTGCAGTACGTCTTCAATCTGGTCGCTTCTTGCCGCCCATCTGCTTCCCTGCACTGGCCGGGGATACCTGCACTGTCTCTGGCCTGAGCTATGAGTTTATCAGAGACTTCGAACTTATCTTTTCACATCCACTTCTGTACCTACTATCTATTCTTCACATTATAGACGGTGATCTTTACAAAAGTCTAATGTCATTTCTCCCCTTAGAACCCTTTTCACGACTGGGCGCCTGGGTGGCTCAGTGGGTTAAAGCCTCTGCTTTCGGCTCAGGTCATGATCTCAGGGTCCTGGGATTGAGGCCCGCATCGGGCTCCCTGCTCAGCAGGGAGCCTGCTTCCCCCCTTCTCTCT
>LNAC01000009.1:7001309-7116418 GCA_002007465.1 Ailurus styani | reverse complement strand
ATAAATAAATAAATAAATAAATAAATAATAAAAATAAAAACATGCCTGGATCTTCTGCAATTAAAAAAAACTCACTTCTTGAAGAGTTTTTGTAATCTACATTTTTAAAATTTCAAAGCAAATTTCCAGTCTTCATCTTTAAAAGGTAATAATTTGTGAAACTAGGTCTATTGGTAATCACTCTCTGCTTTTCAAATCTGAAGTCACTTTTATAAAAACGAGTCAACATATATAAACATCTCCATTTTAATATTTTAAAATGAAGAATAAGGGCTTTCTTTCCCCCAACCCCACGCCATTACTACATGATATAGAAACAAAGCTTAGATGTATTCCTACCAAAAGCACCACACGTGCACGTGGCTGCTATCAGCACAGCCCACACTGCTCTCTCTCTCTCCCTAACTCCCCTAAACTTAACAGTTTCAGTCTCATAATTAATGAGCACTTTCTTCTCTAAGGATTTATAACACTGCCAGCAAAACACCTTGCTCGGCCTGTGACTATCACCTGTCAATGACTGGTCCTCTGAAAAGCCAGGTGCTGCCAGGGCTCCTCCACAGTATCACGTGGGAAGTCAGGCAAGGCTTCCACAGGCCTCGGCCTCCATCTGTGCCCCCACACTGGCCGACGTGGCACCTCTCAAACCTGTACTTTCACAATCCCAGGTCATTATACCTCCTGTTCCTTTGATCTAAAATGCCTTCTTTCCACCTCTTCTCTGCATAGCAAAATCTTACTCATCACCTCAAACTTCACTCATATTTTACTCCCTTTGATAGGTGTCTGAGTTTCCTAACCACTTCTTCTTTTGAGATTTTACATTATTATGTTCACTATGCCATCATGGTACTTATCACATTATATTATAATTAGTTATGGATATGTCTTTTGTGCTTCTAGCCTGAGGACATTTTGAGGCTCTGGACACAATTTCTGCAGCATCTGGCAATAAGCAGGCAGTACAAAAGGTTTATAGACTGAAAATATTACGGTCCACTAAGCCTTTGATAAATACTCATTCCCACAAATGAAAAAAAAAATTTTTTTATAAACTTAATGTAACCTCTTGCTGTTACTTTAAAGCCAATTTTCCTTATGCAGAATGCAATAAATAAGGGTGCCACGACTTCCCAAAAATGCTGTGCATAGTCAGTACTTAGATTTCTGTCCCATTCTATTATCTGTGGCAGTAAGCTCATTCGTTAGGACTTACTCAGACTCTGAGGAATATACTAGATCAGACTATGCCTTCCTCAAGGCTAGAGGAAGGTCCAGAATGACCCACTGCCTCCCAAAGCTCAGCACAGGCTTCAAATAATCCTAAATTTCCTCTGCTAGACCTTCTGGTTTTTCACTCTTTAGTTACTGTTGGTATTGTTGATATATCTTAACTGTGAAATACTGGAACATCCCTGGCCAGCAAAAGGAAAATGCTAGTTAAATTAGAATACATTCATGTGTTATGCACTATACAGTTATGTTTACAGGTTTTTTTAAAGTGAAAAAAAAAAAGATGCAAAACTGCATGAAAATATGACTGTCAAGAAAAAAAAAGGCTGGATAGAAATAAACCAAAATATTAATAATGGCTGCCTCTGAAATATATACATTTGTATAAGATTTCGATTTTCTTTAAACTTTTCCACATCTCTCAAATTTTCTACAATCTAAATACACTCCTTTTTTTCTAAGGAAAAAAAAAAATAAATATACCTCTAAGGTACTGGAGGTTTCAGTTGTAGAATTTCCAGTATTATTGCTTGAGTTTGAAGACACTGTTTCATTTTTGCCTTCATTATCTGATTTTTCATCGGAACTCATACATTCAATATCTGCATCAAAGCCCGTTGGGTATCCCATTGCTTGTAATACCTGTACAAATTACAATAAGATTCAGTTTTACTCAAACATCAGAAACCACAGAGAAGAGATGAAATACTGAAAACAAGTTTCAAATCCATAACATCTGAATCCATGAAACACCTTGCAGGAAGAATAAGAGGGTGCTAAACCTACAAATCCTTGGTTAAACTAAGTTTACCTACCAGAGTTTCACCACAGAGAATCGGAAAAACATCCTCAGAGTAATTAGGTTTAAATAAAGGATTACAGAAATGCAAACCTGAGGCTGCTTCTGGTTCATTTAATTTGAGGGCCAGAGGTAGAGAAACAGCATAGCCAAGTTCAACCAAGGAGGTGAGAGGAAAAGTAAAATAACATAATGAATAAAGTACAATGGACTACAAAGGAAAAGACCTGGCGGTCTAATCCTGTATTTTTCCTCTGGTCCTCAATTTTCCAATCTGCAAAACAGGAAGACTGATTAGATGACCTCTAAATTCTATGACTCAATCCAGGAAGGGAAATTAGCAAAGAAAGGGAATCAAGAAGTCTTCATGTTGGAACGAATTTGCCTGTTTATTATAATATCTGAAGCTTTCTACTATTGACCTCTTTCAACTTAAACCATGATGAATACTTGAAAGAAAGGATTCAGTCTCAAGATTTATTTGCTATACTAAGTGAACCAGGAACAGCATTAAGTTTGTATTTCTGTCCCTGCCCCTCAAGGCCTAGTTACATTACGGCTTCCTCCAATGTCCATTTTTCTCATATTACTATTCAATGCCTGGCATTTCTTATTTTTTTTAAAATAAAGTTTTCTGAACTCTGTTGGGGGGGGGCGTGCACGGGCCCATGAGCATACACACATACAAGCATGGCTTTTAGTATCTACTGCCAGGTTATACTGCTTTTTAGATGTTTACAAGAAAATATGTCCACTAGCATTTTCATAAGCCTCTTTCAAACAGGCTAATGTTGCACTGTCAGTTACTAATTTAAAGGTTTATAATCAAAACATATGAAGATAGGTTCCTAAACATCTCTGTATTTGTTTCAGCTTTTGACTAATGTTTTAAGTGCTAGAGTGTAAAAGCAATGTCATATTTTTTTTACGATTCCAACTATACTTAATAAGTGTCTCAAAAAAAAGTTATGATAGTCCAACGAATGAGAGACCAGGCACCCCACACTTTATTAACAATGGCATCTTCTATAATGGATTCTGCCAATATAAGTAAATAGTGCATCTGTAAAAAATACACATAAGTAGAACTCTGTAGCAAGAGAATTTGAAATTAATTCACCCAATTCATATGAAAACCCTGGCATTCTGTTGAACATTTCAAATCATAATTTAATTCTTTGTAATCACTGGAAGAAAACCAAGAACCTCTTTTCAATATCTTAGGTTTTAGAAGTTCTCAGGTCGTATGATAAGACTAAGTATGTTAACATCATTTGATTTATCCTCATCAATATTTTATAAAGAAGACACCTCCACTGTATGAGTCCTGTAAATATGCTCTCCCTGAAAAATCTCATCTCTGAAAGAACAGTTATCAGTCTGGAATGAACACTAGCTAATAATATAGGCTGAAAGTCAAAAGTCAAGAGTCACAAATATATTTGATTTGTTTATTCCAATAAAAAGACATGCAGCTTTTCCCAATTTAACACAGACAATTAAAATAAGTCTAATGGGAATTATTTAACACCATTTCTCTCTGTGCACTCCTCTCATATTCATTTATTTGTTATTGTAGCAACATATTTCACTACACTATAGTTTATAAAACTGATGGATAATCTCAAGGGATACAGTGTATTTCCAATACAGACCAACTAAAAAAAATGTGAAATTACGTCATTTTCCTATGAAAGACTATTAACTAGTGTATGCTACAAAAGTTAAAAAAAAAAAAAGTAATGAGTTCTCAGACCTCTAAAACCAAAGTTTGCTTGGAATCAATACTTAAGTCAAAAAATTGATACATCAAAAAAGTGAGCTTCAAGTGTCTGGTCAACAAATCAAATCTAATACACACATCAACTGAGCTGAAAAATCACAAGATTATTCCTAGAAACAAGATGAATGGGAAATTCAGTGTAACCCTGCCCTTTGTTTCCCCCCAGAAGGCAGTTAAGGCTGAAAAAGCTGATAATCTCCAAGACTACTGGACAAAAGTGAAAAGAAAACACATGAAAACATACTCTACTCTATGGCTCTCCACTCAAAAGAAACTCCTATCCATGGCTTCTGGATGGTGGAGAGCTGATGGCTGCAAGAACCTCTCCCAAAGAGTCTTCACTCCTTGTCCTCTTCTAGCTGACCTTTTCCCCACAATGACTAAGATTCTTTTCATGGAATATGGCTGATTATGTTCTTTTTGAGGGACTATAGGAAAAAAATGCTGGAAGAGGAAAGAAAAGATGGGCAATAGATCTCCATCATTTCAGGGTGCCTGCTGCTGGCTGGCCAGGCTCCTGTGGCAGGAACCACTTTTTCATATTTTGCTTTGATTTGATTCTCTGGTGTGATTTGTCTTAACAGGTACAGACTCCTACCAAGCTACTAAGATATCTAAGGATTTTTATCTAGTGGGACCTACTTTCATAAATACATGTTAGATATAAAACACTCCCAAATTCATTTGTAAACAGAACTCGAAACTTGTTATATATAAATGGCAATTTGGCTATATATATATATATATATATATATATATATATATATATATGCCTGACATATAATAGAAAACCCAATACACATTTAGAGAAGTAATGGATCATTCAAATGTGCCCTCTTCTTAATCTAGAAACTTTGTTTCTAGAATGTATCATTAGTTGTTTCTTTTGTCTTTTTGTTTTAAGATTTTATTTATTTATTTAACAGAGAGAGACAAGGCAAGAGAGAGGGAACACAGCATGGGGAGTGGGAGAGGGAGAAGCAGGCCTCCCGTCGAGCAGGGAGCTCGATGTGGGGCTCGATCCCAGAACCCTGGGATCATGACCTGAGCCAAAGGCAGATGCTTAACGACTGAGCCACCCAGGCGCCCCTTGTTGTTTTTTTTTTTTAATGTAAGCTCTACACCCACCATGGGGCTTGAACTCACAACCCCAAGATCAAGAGTCGCATATTCTACCGATAGAGCTAGCCAGGTGCTCCTAGAATATATCTTAAGGGATAATTAGACTAGTTTAAAAAGATGTAAAGCACCAACTGGAAACATCTAAATCTAAAAGGATCAGTTACATTCAGTAGATTAAAAATAAAACAATATTAGGCCATCACTAAAAAGGAGAACAATCTTTGTGATAACTATGAAAAAAACTCATATTCTTAGATGAACAAAAATAATACTTGTTTTAATTATATATTTTATATACCCATTATATTGGTCCCACCACTCCTTATCTAAAATGCTTGGGGCCAATTGTTTTGAGAATTCATAGTTTTTCAGAGTTTAGAAAGCTAATACAAAATATTCACTATATATTTTCTGAATCCCCAGTTGAATTCAGATGTTACCTCATGTTTGTACAAAGAAACATATAAAATATTCACAGTAAGTGGAATAATGAAGACTAAAAGTAGTTCTACATCAATTCAGGTCAGGTTTTCCCATCAAGTGAGTTTTCACCAAACTTCAGGAATTATTTTTCCTTTTCAGTGCTTTCTGGATTTTGGAATTGCAGGTTTAAAAAAAAAAAAGAGCTGGGAAAAGTACATACCAAAATGTTAACAGTAGTAATGAGAACAAATAGCATCTAAGTCCTGCCACATTACAAAATCTGCCACTGTTCTTACTCCCCAAATTTTACTGAATTGCAAGTTGATATGAGCCCATCAGCTTACATTAAAGGCAATTATAACAACCCACAAATTGTCACTGCATCACATATGATGTTAAAGGATGTCATTGCAATCCTTTTTTATGAAGATGCACTCAAGGAGAATGACCACTTGACCTCTATACCAAAACAACTATGATTCTTATAATCAACTGTTCTTATGTCTACTCTTATGTCACTGTGAAGGGATATTTCCCAAGCTTTTTGAGTCAGATCCTAAAGAACTGAGATCTAAATTTGTGACTCATTCTCAGCATACATTATAGCTAAGTTATTGAACTGTATTTTTAGCTTTATTCATGGATTCACTTTTTCCCCTCACTCTTCATTTTTTTTTGCCTCATTTTAAACTCATACTATTTCATCATACTTGAAGTACCCCTTTTGTAAACGACACGACATAAATAATATGTTGTTTTATATGTTTACAGTTTAGTGATTATTCTCCTACACTGTGCGCTTATTACTGCCTTATAATTTATGTTTACAGTTTAGTGATTATTTTCCTACACTGTGCACTTATACCTGCCTTATAATTTATTCATTTGTATATTTGTTGTCTGTCTCCAATCCTTTCCACACTAGAATGCAGGCTCCAGGAAGCCAAAGGCTTTATTTTGTTCACTGCTGTATCCTTAGACTCTAGGATAATGTTCACATCTATATTAATACTACTTGCAAAATGGAATGATCATGAAAACAGACCAATTCTGTCTTACGCTATACTGTTACATAACAGGACTTTTCTTAAATTAAAATTGATCTTTAGTCTACATGATCTTTGACATTTTTACATTTGTCTACAAGAGGGCAAGTGTACTCATGGAAAAATTCCAGGATTTGGGGACTTTCTACAAACCTACGTGCATGATTGGTTGGTTCAATTCTGGACCTTATTCCTTATGGAAATACTCTGAAATACAGAAAAGGCACCACATGCATGAAGATAATAATTAAATTTATTTATGACCGGAAAAGTCTGCAAACAGCAAAATATTCAATGAATAGTAAAATGTCTAAACAAATAATAGTATATCCATATCACGTTAACCATACAGCCATTAAAAATTATTTGTGAAGATTTTAACAACATGAGAAAACACTGATCACACAATAAATGGAAAAAAAATCAGAGGATAAATTACATACACTGTGAGCTCAACTTAAACAAACATACCATATATAAATATTAACGATCTGCCCCATATTTTTGTCTTTACTTTTCTCTGCATTTTCCAAATTCTATATAATCAACACATATTATTCCATAACCAAAAAAGAAAAATTCTGTAATCTAGAGGTGACAAAATCTTTGCATCATTATCATTAAAATCTTTAAAAATTCTGTTATTTTAGAAAAATAAGTACATTATTTACAACATAAAATAAAGCCCTGTTAAATAAAAGCAATACTGTACCTTCACTGCTACATGAAGTTTTGCTGTTTTCTTGGATGGTCCTGAGGCTTCATATGTTGTACCGTCCACATCTACAGACATTGTAAAGACTGGGGCGTGGACAGGGCCAGACTGAGACAAGAGCTTATACTGAAGCCCAGGCCTGATCTGATTTAGCCTCATTAGTGCATTCATAAGGTCTATTGCTTTACTATCCAGAACTGTTAAAAACAAAAGAATGAGAGCAGAAATTAAACCATTTTGTTTTTAACCTATGCATCTGTAGGTTCTGAGTGACCACTATAAATTCACCAAGCTTTGAAAAATAAGAATTTGAAAACACATATACAAATTAATTTCACTTCATAAGTAATTATAAAATCACTTTACAAGTGATATGAATTATTATAACATCAATTTTACTTTGTCAATACTAATATATCTGAAGCAATGAAGCCTGAAAAGAAAAGAAAGTTATCTAATCAATCTCTCAGTTAAGACATATTCTTAAAACTCCAATTCAAATCAATCAAATTCTTCAGTTTGTAAATTTTTATTTTCCTGTCTGAGACTACAAATCTTTTCACATCTCTAAGAAGAAAGATTTTATATACTTTTCCTTAAGTTTCGTTTCATCTTCTTATTGGGATCTTTATCATCCCCTAATCCATCTTCAAATGGTCTCTTCACAGCTGAAGACCCAGCACCTAAAAGAATTATAAGAGATTCATTATCAGTCAAAACAATGTGTCTACTTACTCTACCAAATGTAGCTAATATACTTCACCATATGTATCTAATATGTTCAGGAAGGAAAATCTTAGGGATCACAAAGACCACAGTACTTTCACTGATCAATTAAATTATCATACATATAATCTTATAATAGCAAAAACATTTAAACGAATCTTTATGAAGTAATTTAATACTATCCCTTTATATCAGTATTTATTTTCCTATTTATTCATATGTACTGATAAATATTTGCATAAATATCTTTGCATTTTTCACACCTGTATATACATGAACAGGAAAAAAATCTAGAAAGATATATATCAAAATGTTAAAAGTATTTATCTCAGGAGAAGGACTTATTTTTACTTATGTCTTTTCAGATATATCTATAATTTATTATTTGTATAATTTTTTAAGCCCACATATTAAAATCTTATGCTTTTGGAACTCTATTTCTCATACTACAAACCATTCTTTTGTCTGCCTACTCAACTCCTACTCAAGATTTTATTTACATAATCAAAATAATGTGGTACTGGCACAAAAATAAACACACAGAGCAATGGAGAATAGGAAGAAAACCCAGAAATAAACCCACACCTATATGATCAATTAATCTTCAACAAAGCAGGAAAGAATATACAATGGGAAAAGGATAGTCTCTTCAACAAATGGTTTTGGGAAAACTGAACAGCCGCATCTCAAAAAAAACAAACTGGACCACTTTCTTACACCATACATAAAAACAAATTCAAAATGGATTAAAGGCCTAAATGTGAGACCTTAAACCATAAAAACCCTAGAAGAGGACATAGGCAATAACCTCTTTGACACCAGCCATAGCAACTTTTTCCTAGATATGTCTCCTGAGGCTAGGGAAACAAAAACAAAAATAAACTTGGGGCGCCTTGGTGGCTCAGTGGGTTAAAGCCTCTGCCTTCGGTTAGGGTCATGGTCTCAGGGTCCTGGGATCAAGCCCTACATCAGGCTCTCTGCTCACTGGGGAGCCTGCTTCCCTCTCTCTCTCTGCCTGCCTCTCTGCCTACTTGTGATCTCTCTCTCNACATCAGGCTCTCTGCTCACTGGGGAGCCTGCTTCCCCCTCTCTCTCTGCCTGCCTCTCTGCCTACTTGTGATCTCTCTCTCTCTCTGTCAAATAAATAAATAAAATCTTTAAAAAAATAAAATAAAATAAACTATTGGGACTACATTAAAATAAAAAGCTCTTGCACAGCAAAAGAAACAACAAAACTGAAAGGCAACCTATGGAATGGGAGAAGATATTTGCAAATGACATATCCGATAAAGGGTTAGTATCCAAAATATATAGAGAATTAACACAACTCAACACCCAAAACCAATAATCCAATTTAAAAATGGGCTGGGGTGCCTGATTAGCTCAGTCGATGCAGCATGCAAATCGATCTCAGGGTTTTGAGTTCCAGCCCCACGGTGGGTGTAGAGATTACTCTTAAAAAAAAAAAAAAAAAAAAAAAATAANAAAAGGACAGAAGATATTCCTCCAAAGAACACATACAGATGGCCAACAGACACATGAAAACATGCTCAACACCACCAGTCATTAGGGAAGCGCAAATCAAAACCACTACGAGATATCACCACACACCTATCCACATGGGTAAAATCAAAAAACACAAGAAACAACAAGTTATGCTACTGGATTACCCAAAGAATACAAAACACTAATTCAAAGGGATATGCGCACCCTGATGTTTACAGCAGCGTGATTTACAACAGCTAAGATGTGGAAGCAGCTCAAGAGTCTGTCAACAGATGAATGAAAAAAGATATGGTGTATATTTGTGTGTGAAGATAAACATGTATATCTCATTCTTTATTTTATACACACACACACACACACACCCCAGAATATTATTCAGTCATAAAAAAGAATGAAGTCTTGCCATTTGCAATGACGTGGGTGGAGCTAGGAAGTATAATGCTAAGCGATAAGTCAGTCAAAGACAAATACCATATGATTTCACTAATACGTGGAATTTAAGAAACAAAACAAATGAGCAAAGGGGAAAAAAGAGAGAGAGACAGAGAGACAGATTAAGAAACAGACTCTTAATTATAGAGAACAAACTGATGGTGACCAGAAGGGAGGTGGGGTGGGGGGTTGAGTAAATATATAATGGGGGACTAAGGTCATGACAAGCCCCAGGTAATGTACAGAACTGTTGAATTATTGTATTTTATACCTAAAATATAACACTGTAAATTAACTAGAATTAAAATAGAAACTTAAAAAAAAGATCTTATTTACAGTTCATCTTCAACTTTCCTCTCATCTCAACTTTCTAAAATAATTTCTATGTTACCAGAAACAGTATCACGTGTAGTCTTGTGCCATTGTCTACTTCAAATACAGAGATGTTGTATTTCCACTACACTTGAACATCAAAGATACTTCCTTCTTGGGGCGCCTGGGTGGCTCAGCAGGTTAAAGCCTCTGACTTCGGCTAAGGACATGATCTCAGGGTCAGGGGATTGAGCCCCGCATCGGGCTCTCTGCTCAGCAGGGAGCCTGCTTCCTCCTCTCTCTCTGCCTGCCTCTCTGCCTACTTGTGATCTGATCTCTGTGTCAAATAAATAAATAAAATCTATAAAAAAAAAAAAGATACTTTCTCCCTGTCTTTTATCTTATAAACTAGCATAAGACTTATAAACACTATAATGGGTATGGAACAAAAACTGAACTGATTATCAATTTACTTTTATTATATATTATTTACTAATATATTTATTATTTTTTGTTTTTTTAATTAACATATAATGTATGATTTGCCCCAGGGGTACAGGTCTGTGAATCGTCAGGCTTACACATTTCACAGCACTCACCAGAGCACAAACCCTCCCCAGTGTCCATCCCCCAGCCACCCCTCCCTCCCCTCCCCCCAGCAACGGGGGTGGGGGGGGGGGTTTTGTGAGATTGAGTCTCTTATGGTTTGTCTCCCTCCCAATTCCATCCTGTTTCATTTTTTCCCCTCCCTACCCCCCGATTTCTTGAATAAAGCAGCTAGCTAATAACACTGTCAGGTATAAGTGAGGATCTTGGCTGTCCAAGTTAAAAACAATTAGGGAAAAGCTCATTAATATGTGTAACGACTTTAAAGAACTGTGTCTTCAACTTAAAAGTTCGTTTTTAGGTTTTTCCTAAAGGAAAGTTAAACTCAAGAGATTCATTCCCCACAAGATTTCCAGATACTTCTAGTGAAACTCTGTAATAACGCTGAGATTAACTATATATTCTCTGATCATCAAGATTTACTGTCCCTTGTGGTAAACACTGACTTCAGCATTTGCTTGAGTCAATACTTACCACTCAGGTCAATCAATCTCGATGTTCTCCTCAATAAAAACAATATTTGCTTATATCTGCTTAGTATTGTATTTCACTCACGTTACATAAAACTGTTAGTGTGCCAGTCTCCCAGAATGGAGTTCTTATGAGATAAAAGTTAAAAAGGAAAGGTATCTATTCAATCACTCTCCCACTCATTAAGTTACATTAAAAGCTGCTTCCTGATTGTGTGGAAATCACAAACTGGCTTAAATACACAGATCTATTCTCTAAATCCTGCAGCTACATAAAGAGAGTTCCGTGGATTAAGCTTCATTCTACCATCCCAGCCCAGGGTTGTAAAATTTGATGTTAATCTTAATAGTAATGTGAGCAAAAAAATAGGCTTGCTTTACAAAAAGCAAGTAGTTTTCAATCTCTATAATATCTAGAAATGAGAAATGATCGTTTGGGAGGCAACAATTTTAAAAAATATGTAAGTTTACCATATGACTGGCACTGCGCTTAATTCCTTAACTGTGAATGTCTTCACTTAAATATATTAACTTATTTAATCCCCACAAGCACCTATGAAGCCTATACTTTTATCATCATAATTTCATTCTTATATTCATTCAACAATAAATATTAATTGAGCATTTTCTTTCTTTCCTTTTTTTTTTTAAGAGAGAGGAGGAAGGAGGGAGAGGGAGAGACAGAGAGAGAGAGAGAATCTTAAGCTCCACTCCCAGTGCGGAGTCTGCCGAGGGGCTTGATCTCATGACCCTGACCTCATGACCTGAGTCGAAATCGACAGTCAGACACTCAACCAACTGAGCCATCTAGATGCCCCTAATTGAGGACAATTGTAGGTGCTGGACATGTAACAGAACAAAACAATGTCTCATGGAGTTTACGCATAGATGGAAACTAATTACATGTCATATGATGGTCAGCAAAAGGGGAGAAAAATAAGAGACTTGAGGGGGTGGAGGTACTGCTATTTTGTATGTGGTGCTCATCAGCAGGGTCAGAGAGTAATGTGGCCTTGCCATTACATGATACTTTAGGGTACCTCAGTAGTACATATAATAAAATAAAAATAAGAGACCAAAAGAGATTAATACTGTATTCAGCTATCTCAAAAAGTTAAAACAAAACAAAACAAAACAGCAAATAAAACCACACACCTGTTGTAGGACATCTTGTTTGTTTCCAGTTTCGGGCTCTTACAAATAAAGCTGCTACAAACGATCTTGTGTAGATTTTTGTGAACAGTTCACAAAAACACAAATTTGTGTTTGTTAGATTGGACAGCAGTTTTCCTTTGTTGTAATCTTTTGTCAAGTTTTGACTCTAAGGTTATGCTGGCCTTGTGAAGTGAGCTGGTTAGTGTTCCTTCTTTATCTGTTCCTTGGAAGAATTTGTGTAAAATTGATGTTATTTCTTCCTTAAATGTTTGGAAGAATTTATCAGCAAAGCCTTTGGGCATGTGGTTTTCTTTGTGGGAAGGTTTTAAATTATGGATCTAGTTTCCTTAATAGGGCTGTTATCTTCTTACCAGAGTTTTGGTAGATTTTTGTTTTTCTAGGAATTTGTCCATTTTACCCAAATTTAAAAACAGTTTATAAGACCTTATTTTTTAATTGTCTGCAGTATCTTTAGTGATGTGCTTTTGTGTACTTTTATACCTCCTTTTTTCTCTGATCACTCTCATTAGGGGTTTATCAGTTTTATGAGTCTTTTAAAAAAAAAATCAACTTTGGGGGTGCCTGGGTGGCTCAGTCAGTTGAGCAAATAAAACCCAAAGAAGGTAGTGAGGAAAAACAAGGGTAAGAGTACAGATCAATGAAATAAAATATAAGCATATACCAGATGATCAGCAAACCCAGTTAATTTTTTTTAAGATTTATTTATTATTTTAGAGAGAGTATATGGGTGCAAGCAGAGGGAGGGGCAGAGGGAGAGAATCTCAAGCAGACACCCTGCTGAGCACAGAGCCCAACTGGGGCTTGATCTCACAACCTGGAGATCATGATGTGAGCCCAAACCAAGAGTCAGATGCTCAACTGACTGAGCCACCCAGGCACCCCCAAAGTTGATTTTTTTTTAAAAGACTCATAAAACTGATAAACCTCTAATGAGAGTGATCAGAGAAAAAAGGAGGTATAAAAGTACACAAAAGCACATCACTAAAGATACTGCAGACAATTAAAAAATAAGGTCTTATAAACTGTTTTTAAATTTGGGTAAAATGGACAAATTCCTAGAAAAACAAAAATCTACCAAAACTCTGGTAAGAAGATAACAGCCCTATTAAGGAAACTAGATCCATAATTTAAAACCTTCCCACAAAGAAAACCACATGCCCAAAGGCTTTGCTGATAAATCCTTCCAAACATTTAAGGAAGAAATAACATCAATTTTACACAAATTCTTCCAAGGAACAGATAAAGAAGGAACACTAACCAGCTCACTTCACAAGGCCAGCATAACCTTAGAGTCAAAACTTGACAAAAGATTACAACAAAGGAAAACTGCTGTCCAATCTAACAAACACAAATTTGTGTTTTTGTGAACTGTTCACAAAAATCTACACANGGGTTTATCAGTTTTATGAGTCTTTTAAAAAAAAAATCAACTTTGGGGGTGCCTGGGTGGCTCAGTCAGTTGAGCAAATAAAACCCAAAGAAGGTAGTGAGGAAAAACAAGGGTAAGAGTACAGATCAATGAAATAAAATATAAGCATATACCAGATGATCAGCAAACCCAGTTAATTTTTTTTAAGATTTATTTANGACAAGATGTCCTACAACAGGTGTGTGGTTAAACAAACTCGGCCACAGAATACAACTCAGGAGTAAAAAGGAATGAACTACTGCCATATGACAACCTGGACGGACCATAAGGGAATGATGCTAGGGCGGGGGGCACTCTCAAAAGATCACATGTGATACAACTCCATTTATATAAAATCCTTGAAATAACAAAATCACAGAGATTGAGAAAAATGCATGGTCTCCAGGGCTTGGGGATAGCTGAAGGGAGAGGAGTGGGTGTGGCTACAAAGGGGCAAAATGAGAGAGATCTTGGTGATAGTGAAATAGTTTTGCATCATGAATTGTGACGCAGGTCACACAAATCTACACATGTGATAAAAATGGCATAAAATGTAACATTATCAGTTTCCTGGTTTTGAGAGTGTACTATAGTCACCTAAGATATAACCTGGGAGAAACTGGGTGAAGGGAACAAGCGACCTCTCTATACTATCTCTGTAACTTCCTGTGACTCTGTAATTATTTCCAGATAAAAAGTTAAGAAGAAAGAAAGAAAGAAAAAGAACTGCAGCTTTGCTGAGAACAGACAACAGGGGCAAGGGCAGAAGAAGGAAGACCAGATAGGAAAAATAATTGTGATAATCAGGGAGCGATGACGACAGTGTGGGCTAGGATGACAGCAGTGAAGGAGCTAAAGAAATAGCTGAATTCTGGACATATTTTAGAAGGAAAATAGACTGGATTTGCCATTGGTCTGGGTCAGAGTGAAAGAGAGGATTCACGGGTAAAGATGTCTGACCTGAGCACACAGAGTTTCTAATGACTGGGACAGGGATAACCATGGAAAGAGCAGATCAGAGGCAGGGTTAAGGACAGGATTTGGATGTTAGACATCTAAGATCTAAAGTGTCTCAGACATCTATGTGGAGACACTGCAGAGGCCTCTGGGTATCTGGGTCTGCAGTCAGAGGCTGGTGGCTAGGGCTGGTAGTAGAGATATATTATTTCATGACAAGGGACTAGATGAGGTCACCTGAAGATGGGGTGTAAATAAAAATAAATACTCTGAGGATTGCACCCTCGGACACTCAAATATTCAGAAATAAAGAAGATGGGGAAAAGCCAACAAAGCTGAGGAAACGGCTCTGTGGCTAGAAAAAACAAGAGAAAGTAATGACCTAAAGTCAAATGACTAGTAGTATCTCAAGTCAGAAAAAGTGTGTGACAATGGCAAATGCTGCTGAGTATATAGGGCACCAGGAACTTTCACACACTGCTGGTCAAAGTATAAAACTGATATACATATAACTATTTACTAGATCACATGCTAGCCTACAATAAATCCTGGATATACACGCCAGGAGGCACATATAAAAATGCTCATAGCAACATTGCAAGTGGATGCCAAAAAATGAAAAGACTCCAAATGTCCTGCAAAAGTAGATGGATAAGTTATAGTACATTCATAATGGATACTGTCTAGTTACTAACATGAACAAACATTAGCTATATGCAGCAACATGAATTTATCCCAAACAATGCTAGAGAGAAAGAAGCCAACCACAAAAGATCAGACTTAGTTTGATTCCCTCTCTATAAAATTCTAGGTAATATCAAATTGTTTAGGAAAGCATACACAGGGGGAAAAGCTATAAAGAAAATCAAGGAAATAATTATCAAAAAGTCAGGAATGGTTAGTAGTAGTTCAAGGGGCAGGGAGGTGATATGGAGAGATAAAAAGATACTTTCTGAGAAGCTAACAATGTTTTTTTTGTTTTGTTGTTTTGTTTTTTAAGATTTTATTTATTTGACAGAGACACAGCAAAAGAGAGAACACAAGCAGGGGCAGTGGGAGAAAGAGAAACAAGTTTCCTGCTGAGCAGGGAGCCCGATGCCGGGCTTGATCCCAGGACTCTGGAATCATGACTTCATGTATCTGAGCTGAAGACAGATACTAACGACTAAGCCACCCAGGAGTCCCCAAAATGTTGTTTCTTAACAAGGTTGGTGACTCCGTGTGATTTTTTATTCACTATTTTTTTTTTAATTTTCTTTTAAGATTCTATTTATTTCTTTGACACAGAGACAGTGAGAGCAGGAACACAAGCAGGGGGAGTGGGAGAGGGAGAAGCAGGCTTCCCGCCAAGTGGGGAGCCCGATGTGGGGTCTGATCCTAGGACCCTGGGATCATGACCTGAGCCGAAGGCAGACGCTTAACGACTGAGACACCCAGGCGCCCCTGATTTTTTATTCATTATTTTCTAAATGATGCATTTTATACTTTTCTGTATACATACTGTATCAACCAAATTTGGGAGGAAAAAGTGTCCACTGCATCAAATGTGGCTAAAAAGTCAGCTAAGGTGAGGACTGAAAGCTGACTGCCGAGTGCAGTAACATGAAGATTCTGAGTAATGAGGGAGAAAGCCTGACTAGAGTAGGTTTTTGTAAAGGTGAAGAAAAGGAGAAAGAATAGGCTACTCCTTCCAAAAGTACTGCTTATAAAGGGGAGCAGAGAATGGGACTCTGTTGGAGGAAACTGCAGAATGGGGGGGGTGGGGGCGTTTGGTTTCATCTTTCAATTTTTTTTTTTAAGATTTTATTTATTTATTTGGAAGGGGGAACAGAGCACGAGCCAGGGGGTGGGGAAAGGGAGAAGCAGACTGCTGCTAAGCAGAGAGCCTGATGCAAGGCTCAATCCCAGGACCCTGGGATCATGACCTGAGCCGAAGGCAGACATTTAACCAACTGAGCCACCCAGGCACCCCTAGTTTCATCTTTCAAGTGGAGGCATTACAGCAGGTTTTTATGCTGAATGATCCAGCAGAAAGGGAAGCGCTGATGCTGGTGAGAAAAGAGAGAACTGCTGGAATAATACCCACTTACAGACAAGTAGAAAGATTGGCCTTAAGAGCCTGGATAGTCTATCACAGACAAGGGAATTTATCCAAGTACATAAGTCCTTTGAGCAAACAAGATCATCAGATGAGAGTGAAGTGCTGGAAGAGGAAGTATGAAATGAGAAAACGTGAAAAACAGTTATCTAGGAAAACTGGAGAATTCTAGAACTTACAGGAGGATTGCTAGACAACACAAATGGTCTACTTAAGGTTATTTACACCTGAGACCTAAAGGGAAAAATCAAGATGACTGTATTTTTCCTCCAACAATGTTCAACAGCCTGGTCTAGGCACAGAGTTAGATTTCCCCAGAGTTAGAATTATGCCAGGAAGAGAGGATGGAGAAAGTGAAGGCATGTGCTAGGGAGTCATCATAATGATGGACCATGGAATATAAGCAGCGAAGGGACAGAAGAGAGAACCTGAGGAAAGTGAGAGACTATGAAAAGGAAACGGAATCAGTGGTTAAGGCTCAAGAACTGGAGGAGGGGACTAGAGACAATCGTGACAGGAGGCAGTTAGAAGGGGATTTTTAAAAATAAGATTATGGAGAGGACGGAGTTACGGAAGATAGGTCTAGGGTACGTCCACAGTATGGGTAACTGAGGTAGGATAGAAGACAAAATATTTGTGGAAGAGGAAATCGAGGAACTAAGAAGTCAAAATTTAAGAAAAAAATACTGAGTGCACAGTGAAATCACTAAGAATTATAAGAATAAAGTTTATTTTTTATTTACTTTTTTAAGAGTTTATTTATTTATTTGAGAGACAGAAAGCCAGAGACAGAGCAGAGGGGGAGGGAGAAGCTTGTTCCCCGCTGAGCAGGGACTTGACGTCGGGCTCAATCCCAGGACCCTGAGATCATGACCTGAGCTGAAGGCAGGCAGACATTTAACCGACTGAGCCACCCAGGCGCCCAAGAATAAAGTTTAAATGCCAATGTCAGGAAGCTAGGCACTAAAAACATGAAGATATGAAGAAGAATGCCATAAGGGTCAGGAGGCAATGGCCATGAACCCCTCCTCCTATAGCTAAGGCACAGATTGGTAAGTGACTTGCCCAACTCATGCAGTCAGTAGCTGTGAGTGCTTGAAATAGAAACACTGACAGTCGGGTTCTATTTTGATTGACAGATCAACAGTTCCCTAACTTTTGAGAAAGACCTTTAAAGTTAAAACAAAACAAAACAACAAGGACAACAACAAAAAACCCTTAGCCACGCAACAGCAGATACATTTTTACTATCTCGTGAAAGAAAAAATACAAAACCAAAAAGAGCTGCTATGAATTCAGTGATTCAAACAAAATTTTCTATACTAATCACAAGAATCTCTATAAATATTTGAAAATTTTACTCAATCCTCAGACAGTACTTAATGTCACACGGCTATGTAAATCCTTTTTAAAAAAATCTTTGTCCTGCCCCACACCATGCCAAAAAAAATCTTTGCTGCTGTGTGAGCACCCTCTGGAAGAAAGTAGCTTTCATTCCACAAATACTTGTTGAGCATAGGTTTTTAAGTTATATTGTAGGATCTGGAAAATTCATTACCCCTGAGAAGTTTACACCATTAGGCAGTGATTCTCAAATTTTTAATTTCAGGATGACTTTATCCTCTTAAAAAATTACTGAACACTCGAAGAGCTTTGTTTTTTGGGTAATGTCTATCAATATTTAGCATATTAGAAATTAAAACAATTTTAATATAGGATTACACAAAAAAACATTCCATTAGCCAGAGTGATGATGCTATCATATGTCACAAGCAGCCTCTGGAAAAACTGTACACTCATGAGACAAAGAATGGAAAAGACCAAAAAAAGACAAAAAAAAAAAAAAAAAAAAAAAAAAGCCTTAGTATTATTATAAAACAGTTTGGTTTTGTGGACTTCCTGAAAAGTTTTTTAACCCACTGGAATTCTGTTGTCTAAATAAATAGACTGAGCCATGGTGCTATTTTTGTCATGTAAAAATTATTAGAATAATATCCATTGTGGGAGATGGGCTGAGTCCCAGGTGAAGAATAACTTGTGTTAAACACCCCACTTTCTAACATAATAGGAGCTAAGGGAAGGGGGGTGGGAAATACGTATTGTGCACAATGAGGTGAGTAAGTGATTCACATCTCAGTATCTGCTGTAATCCAGGCACTGTAGTTGGGCATTTCAATCTAACGTCAGCCAATGAAGCGGGGGTAATATCCCCACAGAGAGAGATGAACCCATTGCTCAAGGCCTAAAGCCAGTAAGTAGTGGAGCTTTGATTGGAACTAACCAAGATCATACTGACCCCAAAGCCTGTGCTCTGTTGAAACGGACTTCAGACAGACTAGGTCAAATGGAATAGTCCTGAATTTTCCAGTATACTTTTGTCCGCCTCTAGATCTTTCTCTTTCTTAATTATATAACACTTCCAAGCATGACAAAGATCTAATTGGTCACTGACCATGATAACATCCCCTCTTAGCTTATAGTTCATCTTTTCCCCTTTGACCACCAGTTCTCAACGTGTGGGACCTAAATCTGTGCAGTATAAACTGGATAGATTGGAATCTGGCCAATATAGCTAAGTGAGTCTGTCACTACTAAGAATAAATGGTATTAAGCTGATGTGAGGATGGGACAAAGGAGAAGAGACCCAGGAAGAAAAGCAATACATGACTTGGATTAACAATAAAGTTCCTTCTACTCTAACAAGAGATGCAGTTCATGACCATTTCCACCACTGCCCACATCCACCCCCAATAAAACACTCACCTTCTTTATCAGTAACTGACCAGGAATATTTCTGAAAAGGCTTACTAGATGGAAGGGGGTCCATCTCCAGCACTTTATAAATCTGGCCAAAGGCTGATAGTCTGAGTGCATGCTAAAGACAAAAGATTATATTTATTCAAATTTTAATGGCCATTCATAAAGCCTTTAGTACATGTAACTAAAAAGATATTCATTAAATGCTATCCTTATGATGGCAAAAGTCCCTAATAACAGCCAAGAAAAACGTGTTTAAATAGAATGATTCAGAAAATAAAGTTATGATCTCTAAGAGATCACTGTGACATGCCCCATCTTCTACCTGTGCGCTGTGGGTAATATCTTCCTTTTGCTGGATGGTCATATAGCTGAGAGCATCTGTTGGGTCTCGCTCACAAGGATCATGTAGACCAGGACCCCCTTTGGCAAAGGCAAAAGAAAAACACAAGCACCACTTAGAACTGAGTTTAGAATTCCATGAACTAACATAAAAGAGAGAAAAGAATGGAGAGAAAATGAAAAAAAAAAATTAGGAACTAGGTTAAAAATCTGCTCATTTAAATGGAATAAAAAGGACACTCTCATTTTCAATATGTTAACACTTAAATGTCCTTATTTTATTGGAAGTCACATGTATCTAAGGACAAAATTGGGTCTTACTCTTGAGAATTTAGAAACAGCATGATGAACCATCCCAGATCTTTAAAGGGATTACATATGTAAAATAAGACCAATTTAATTTTTCCAAATTAAACACCAGACTGCAAACAGAATGAACTTCATACATTTTAACCAAACATCTACATTTTCAAATTCAGAGCTTTAGGTAAAGCAAATTCATAGCAGACACAATATCTTATTAGTACCTTTTATGTTAGTACATATAAAACATAAATTACAGTTATTGAAAGAGAGTTTTATAGCACTTTTCAAACATTCTAGTTGTTAACATTCCAAGCAAAACAACACCTACGCATCATTTTCCTGTGCAGAGGACAAATTTAGCACATATTTAGAAAAATAAACTAAAATGAAATGTTTCTGATTCTTCTGCCTCCAGAGTTTGAAACCCTTACCAGGAAGTAGTATTCCAGATGCCAAACACTCCATTACTCGTCTCAAGGCCTCCCCAGCGCCCAAAGGTCTATTACAAGTACCTATAGACTTTTCACATATAAGCTCTAGCGGCTAGAAGATATTAAATTACAAATTAGTACATGCACCAAGTGTTAAAAGGATTCCAGTTAAATGTGAGCTGACATTTCTATCTACAATGGAGGCCAAAAAAGGTGAAAGTCAATTTAATATTTAGGGCCCAAGTGAACTTCTCCTGCTGAACTACCAACTTTTATCCCAGTCAGAATTTTTAAATCAATCATTTTTGAGATAACATATTCAGAGGATATTATGTTACAAAAACTTTGTTTTTGGTTACCCTGAAAGGATCACTTAAGAGACTGTGGTCACCTAGTTAATTTAACAAAGATTTAACAAGTTTTCGTCTAAGTTAGTAATAACTAATATCTAATCAATGTTCAAACCCAGCCCACCTATCTCCTACTTAACCTAGGAAGCACTCAAACCACCTACAACTTCACTTCAGACAGCCTGCCCCAAGTATTACTATTAGAATAAACAAAAGACCAAATCTTCATAGTTAATAAACTAAAAACTCGTGTACTAATATCAAATAATTGCTGGATTAATCTAAAATGACCATTTACAGCTTTCAGAACGTTCTTCACTAATAGCATAATAATTTCCAAATGAAATAAGTTTTGCAATATATATTATAAACTACGTCTACAATTGTGGTAAGTGTACTTACTTGCCTGTCTTTACTTACTAAAACAAACTTAGATTTAAGGGTCTACACTCAGAGAGAAAGAAAAAGAGATATGGGAGCCATATACAGGCACATCAGGTACTTTTTATTTTAAACGGAAGTAGCCCTGAAAGAGAAATGTGCCAGTCAAGGAGGCTTTCACGGGCAGTAGGTGAATAGTAATCAGCCATCAGTACAGAGTAAAGTGCAAGAAGACAGTCACTTCTAACAGGTATAGAACCTTTCTGTCAGAAAAATATCTCAGGCTCTGTAATATGAATATGATGAGGTAGAAGAGACAGGTTACATGTGTAAAAAAAAAAGTATATATAAAAAAGTGTGCAATTTTTTTTTCTAGAGAACAGATAATGCACACCTAACTCAGAATATAGCCATTCTATAGTAACATGTAATTTCTACAGGATTTCCTCTGACTACGGCTACAGAATTTGCTTTTAACTGTGAGTACTTACCCATCCTTTTAATGGTGCCCATGTGGGAACTCTGTTGCACAAATCACGCAGAATGCGGAGGACAATTACACATGACTTTAATCCGTTTGCCCTTGCCTAAAACAAACAAAATGATTCCAATATCCTTGTTGAAAACCAGTCTTCATTTTAAGCACACGGATCATGGATAGGTTCTTTAAAGTGAAAACTAATTAGTCACTCAGTCACCAGTTGTCAAGCAAACCAAAAAATTAAGTTATTAAAAGCAGTAAAGCTGTAGCTTGGAAAGGCAGATTTTAAAGTAAAGGAAGCATATTACTAAGATAGCTTTTATAGCCTCATGGCAATCCCATTTTGGGCAACCATCTATCTTATCTTTCAGCTTTTCTCATCCCTGTTTGTATTTTACAAGCCATCATTTGAAATTTAGAGTACTAAGCCAAAACAGATTATATGACAATCAAACATCATTAACTGTATGTAGTAGAAGCTATAGTCTGTACCTTCCTAAATTAACTCATTTACTCCTACAATAACCCTATAAGGTAGAAAGCGCCCCCATTTTATACATTACGTGCACAGAAACCATTATTAAGTGACAGGTGTTCCAAATGAAACCTGCACAAGGCTACCGTAACAATAAAATAATAACAAAAAGCCAACCTGAAACCATTTGGCATGTCGAAGAGACGCCAAGGCGTTCAGGCATTTCTGCCTGTCCAATAAGTCCGGAGGATCTTTCATCGCAACCTTTTCTAATAGGAAAATGGAATAAAGAAAGACAGATACAATTTGACCAAGGGGTTCCTGTCAAATTACCAAACAATAAAAATAAAAAGAGCAGCATTTGAGTGAACTAATAAGACTCCCAGAATATTTCATGATTTGGCTTTGTTTTGTTGCTTTCTCCTTAAATTACGTGCACGATGATTACTTAAGTAAACAGTCATGAGAGCCGTTCTGTGCACAAGTAGGACAGGAGCACAAAAGCATTCATTCAGTAAACAAATACATGACCACTGCTACATACAATCTGGGATCTTATTAAGCATGTGTATAACATTACAGGGGCACAAAATAGGTACATAGCACTTTTGCCTTTGGCGGGGCACAAAGAGCACCGATCTGGGACCAGGAGCAATAATGACTTTCCTCTACAGAACTGCTGATCAGTTCTTGAGGGAACCTGAGGCTCTTTTATGTAAATAATTTGAGACTTACTAAGAATACACTGAATATAATTTTTTTTACAACTAAATATAAACTCATCCAACTAGATAACCCTTAATAGAAATTTTGCTTCACTGATGAGAACTCTTCGAATGTTACCTTAAGTCCTCTCATTATTTCTTTCCTAAAACAAAATTATTGTAACTACAAAAATGAAGTACACTGGAACATTTCAAGTTTTATCTACCTTTAAAAAGGGGGGGGCAGCAAAGAATACTATCTAATTACAGTTATCTGACTTGCCTTAACATTTTAAAGTTGGATTAGATGGCCCAGAGCAGCAAAATAATTCAAACATGTGATTAATGATAAATATCCATATCTGAGAAGATGTCACAGGAAACTAAATCCAAGTACAGACTGCCAAATCTATATCTCCTCTAAACTCCTAGGAAGTAGGTTTTTAAGCAATATTTGGTACAATATTTATAATGCAAAACATATAAATATTTCCTATGGGATAATTCTTTGTCTAATCCATTTAAGTCAGATTCCCCATTCTCTTGTAAGAACTGTTAGATGTAGAAGAGTCCACCCAACACTTTTTCCTAGCATAATCCTAACAGTCACAGAAGGTAGTATGTTTATGTCAGCCAAGTGATACATGGTAAATATTTTTAAATGGGAGACCAGATCACTGACACTTTTTGGATTCTTCAGTTATTGTAAGATTCTATTAAGGCAACTGTACTGCAATATTCTAACTGACAGAATTCTATTAACTAAAACCAAAGGCATAATGCCCAAGAGAAAACAAATCTATGAAAGAACAAACTGTGGCTCTCTCTACTGGCTGCAATGCTGTAAAGGCTGAAGTGCTACACACTCATTTTCTGACCAGGTGAGCTCTACAGCAGATACTTGCATTGTTTCACATTAACCTCTGCCCACAAGTTCACAACCCAGGGTCTCATTTCACTGCCCCTTTTTACTCATAAAATGGGAAGCCTCAAAACAACAACAACAAAACCCATGTAATTTATAAACATAGATATGAATATGGAGCCATATCCTATGGGTATTTACTTCACAGATGATCTAGTTCCTGGATTTGCTTAATTCTTTTTCTACTAACATAAAATATACAATTAACTTATTTTAATGTTTTTACATCAAAATGCTGAACTGTGGTCAATACAAGCATCTGTGTAAAGCTCATGTACCAGACAACACAAACTACTGTAAATGATTAGAATCTCTTAAAAGTTAGACATGACAAAGGCTGACTGACTGCTAAGTAATGTAATCCCGAGAAAAAACATGGAATGAACTTATTTTTTAAGACTTTAATCTTCAAGTTAAAAGTAAGGCAAGCTAAGTTTTATTTGATCATCTTAGTAGGAGTGTTGGAAAGGGGGCAGTGGAAGATAGGAGTGAATCAGAGGAAATGTCCACAGGAAAAGAGGAGGCAAACCCAAGCTCTTTTTGACCTTTCTGGTACTTTTGCCCAGTGGTCACAGCTTGCAAATAACATCTTACGCTCACTGCAACACAGACATTTTTAAAGAGGGACAACGGTAAAAATATTTAGATAAATTCTTTCATCTCCAAGGTTAGATTTTCATCACAAACTCTTATTAAAAAAAAATAGATATCATCTTGTTACAGACAGTCAACATTTGGAGGCAACAGATTCTGCTAAAACGAGATGAAAGGCACAGGCAGTGAACAGAAGGCTTGCCCTGGACTCCCTTTACATCACCACCAGAATGGCCATGCTTCTTCATGCTCTCACAGTCAGAAAGTCCAAAGATCCAGAATGTTTCAATATTCATGAGGTGGGAAACAGCAGAGGAAACGTAATAACTCATCTCATTTTATCTTCTTCAAAGTTTCTTATTTTAAAACAATATATATTCATACGTCACTGCAGTGCTACTTAGAAGGCCTGCTTGCCTATTTGCTTTATATAAAAATAATAGTTTTATGGGACACCTGGTGGAAAAACAATGCTACTTATCATAGTAAAACCTCAAGCTTAACATTTCTGTGTGAACTTTAACACAGATGTTTCAATTTCGTGGAGAAGCAAAACTTTTCTGATAAAAAGACATTTGGAATCTTTAAATTAGAAACAATGAAACTGTGAGCCATTTCATTTTCGTACAGTATCCAGTAAAACAGATGAGAAACAGCAGAGGGGATGGGCTTGGGGAATGACAAAAATGCCAAAAGAAAGAAAAACAGCTTTTAAAAATTTATTGCTCAGTAACCTGGCATCAGGGCATGAAGGCACATAAAACATTCTGAACAATGGAAGCACTGGAAGGCAAGTCTACTATGCCTAACTTTGCTTATTTGGTTAGAGGTTAGATCAGAGACCAGAAATACACCATTACTGCAGGAAATGTTGGTCAGTTTCTCTCAATCCCTTTCCATGCAAGTTAGCTCTCTGTTAACAAACCACTGACCTGGAGATGGGGTGGGGAAAAGCCAGAATGTGACTGTGTTAAATGAAAGTTTTTTATGAGGAACCTGGTTTCTTCAAAGGTACAACAGTTGAGCTGGGTTATCATAAAGGCCTCCCTGACAATCTGGATGTAGCTGAGCTACTGAATTCATGCTGACGGAATTTTCTATTTAGCCTGAAGATAAATTTTCTAAAAATTTTCTATTTAGCCCTTTGTCTCAATTCCTTGAGGCTTTGTGAAGACCAGATACTTGGCACCAACAAGCAAGACATCAGGCCACAATAACGTGGACAGGTAAATGCAGCACTAAGGTAGAACAGAGAGAGCACTGTTTTCCTAATTTATGGTAGAAACACCACTCGATATGACTTTTCTTCAATGCTTCAGTAGGCAGCCGGCCACTGGAAAGACAATGGCTAAAGATCTGCACTGGATAGTGTGGGTCTAGCAGCTGGGGAAGGCAGGAAAATAAAGCCTACTGCATCGTTTTAATCCCAGTTGTGATCTCTGGACTGTGAGAACCTAATGCCTTCCATTTAGCAGGACTCATGCTAGTGAACTGCCAAGACACATCAGAAGTTCACACTGGCACCAATATGTGAAAAGGGACTTTTGGGCAGCTTCTCTGTGAACCCCTAAAAATCTACCCCGATACTCTGGACAGAGGTTTATTTTAGCCTCAGCCTTGCTGTAGGTTCCCTACCCACCTGGTTTCGAATTGCATTGTAAATAAAATAAATAGCTAACTTACCACTCTCACAGCAAATACACTTCCTAAAAATCACAAGCACCGAAAGAAGCTGAGACCCTGTAAGGCTGAGAATAACTATATCAGCTAAGAGGCTCCTACACTCATCGTATAGGGTAATGGGAACAGACAGCACACTGGACTTAAGAGTGGGAGGAGCTGGGTAAAACCTGAAACTTCCCTCATTTATCAAATAAGGCAGTTATCTACCTCATAGGCTGCTGTGGAGGTTAGATCGTACATGAGAAATATGAGAAAATGCTTCTAACATCGTAAGTTATAAAATACTTTAACATAGCTAACTAAACCCTCAATATACATTGCTTGAATATCAAGATGCCCATTGTTAATGCTTCTTACACACCACACAGTCCTATTTAGTCAGGTAATGTGCTGGCAACAAAAATTCATTTAAGAGATTTTTTGGGACGGGGCAGGGGCTCAGCACACCCACAGTGGATTACATACCATTCTAGGCACTAGGCACTAGGGATAAAGGACATAGGTAGGGAAAAACATACCCCTTGATGAATCATAAAGTATATAACAAATTAGCCCATTATTAGCATTGCAACGAATGCAGTATGCTGGTGCTTAAACAAGACTTCAGTGGATGTTTAAGACCTTACCTGTGTTTAGGTTGAGTNATTTAAGAGATTTTTTGGGACGGGGCAGGGGCGCAGCACACCCACAGTGGATTACATACCATTCTAGGCACTAGGCACTAGGGATAAAGGACATAGGTAGGGAAAAACATACCCCTTGATGAATCATAAAGTATATAACAAATTAGCCCATTATTAGCATTGCAACGAATGCAGTATGCTGGTGCTTAAACAAGACTTCAGTGGATGTTTAAGACCTTACCTGTGTTTAGGTTGAGTTCCTCAGATCTATCAAGTATACATTATTCTCACTGTGAACTGAAGGCAGTTTGAGTGTATGAGTTTGCACTGGGAGTCTTTTTAGTACAAGCTGAGTAAATTTAACTACACTACCACTATTAACTGAGCAAATACTTTGTGTAGGTATCATACAGGTCACATTATATAAATTCTGTCATTTGACCTCAAACAACTTTCAAAAGTATTTCTTATCCACAGTTTAAAATGAAGAAACCTGGGCGCCTGGGTGGCTCAGTGGGTTAAAGCCGCTGCCTTCGGCTCAGGTCATGATCCCAGGGTCCTGGGATTGAGGCCCGCATAGGGCTCCGTGCTCAGCAGGGAGCCTGCTTCCTCCTCTCTCCTCTCTCTCTGCCTGCCTCTCTGCCTGCTTGTGATCTCTCTCTCTGTGTCAAATGAACAAATAAAATCTTAAAAAAAAAAAAATGAAGAAACCTGTCCAAGATCACACAGCAAGAGTACCTAAAGGAGTTAAGAACGGAACACCTAACTGCCAGGCACTAACTGCTTCTTCTCCTACGCCTTCTTTAGCAGGAAGGACATAGTGATGAGGAATGGTTATTCTACAGGGCCTTCAACTAAAGGGTTGGAATATAGCAAAAAGACTGACAGCATGGGAGGAATCTTACCTGTGAAAGAGTAAGCAATACCAAAGAGATTCACTATATACTCTGGCCACTGAAAATGTAAGTAGCAATCTGAATGAAGAGTTAGACCTACTTCTGCAGAGACAACCCTAAGGGGTTAAGTGTGATGTTCTCACCTGTCCCAGTCCTCTGGTTCTCCCTCCTTGCAACCACCCTTTTTCCCCTTTTTTAGATTTTACCCAAATATGCAGCAAGTGAAGACAGGGAAGAGAAAGATGTGAGTGTATACATACTGTGAAAAGTTGGTTTGCTTTGTGGGGTGGGGAGCTGTCGAGGTTCAATAGGAAAGTGTCTCCTCAGAGATACAATGCGTATTTTTTTAAATACGGAGAAAGAAAAGGAGTGGGTTAAAAGGGGGCTATCTCCCAGTCTTAGAAATTCCTGGAACCCAAATGAATCCTGTACTTTCACCCCATGCAGCTGAAAATAACTGCATCAAGGTGGGAGGAGTTGTCTGGTAGGAAGAAACAAGTCCTATAGAATCATAAGCCCAGGTCTCAAATGTTCAGTCATGCTGGATCCTAAAAGCTGCTCAGAAATACACAAAACTGCAGTGCAAAACAAAAAGCATTTTGAAAAAGCCCAGGTTAGACAAAATGCACAAATTATAAGAGATAACGGTGACTCAACAGGGCTGAGAGGTTAAGGACGATATTTACAAGCAAATTTTTCCACCACTCAAAAGGAGAGGAAGTAATGTGTTTTACACATTAGCTCCAGGCAGATTCTTTCACCTTATCTGATCCCACACAATACTGTTAATATCAGCAGATGAGACTCAGTTCAAAAAAAGGGGTCTTGGGATCCTTGAGATCCAAACACCTTGAACAGAGACTATTATACAGTAAATAGTCTTCTTGTAAGGGTGTCGTACAGTAAGAATCTGTTTCCAACTTCTCGAACAGAAATTAAAGTTACAGAGGCAACAGGCCAAGCTTAAGGGTATCACAGAAAACTATTACCTAATCCCACGTAAGTATACAAAACCACAGGAAAAAAGAAGCCTGATGTTCTCTTACTATTTTCAAAGAAATAACAGAAGAAATGCCTACAGCTACAAGCGGATGTAGAATTAATCTAGTCTTTGGTGATTTCAGTCTTTCTCTCATCTCTCTATACTCAAATAATTGTTAATAATACTTATAACTAGTCTAGGAAGTGGTTGACTTTACACTAGAGGATCAAGTAGAGCACAGCTTACCAGAATTAACAGAATTATCCTGACACTTCAGAAATTATTTTATAGTTCTACAGTGAATGGTAAACTGTAAAGCTGTTAAAGAGATTAAGCTGTTTAGGATTGGCTCTTCAGAGTTATTAGAGATACTATATGCAGAAAAAAAAAGTACTGGCATAAACCCAATTACAGATTGGATGCTATTTAATTTTAAAACTTGACTCATAATGTGTCTACGTTATATCTGCTGGGTATGGTATAGCTGATTTTAGTTATTCCAAAAAACTTTTTTTTAAGGAGTATATCACTTTTACTTTAAAAGATTCTATGAGACATGTCTGCCAAAACTATAAATTTCTCAATCCTAACATCACTAATGTGTCTTTTACTACACCTTTATCATCAATTTGATGTAAATTAAGAAACTGACCAATATTTCTTATGACACTGGTATTTCAGGTAGGGGAGTGAGCAATGGGACTTGCTGAATGTCTAGTTATGAAAACACAGCAACAGGGAGTCCCCACTGCCCCAGATAAGCCACACTGCCTCTAAATTGTCATGACAGAGAAGGGCCAGTTGGTCAAAGGTCTGACACAGGACAAATATCACGTGGCAAGTGTTTCTAGGGATAGGACTGAGAGGCAGAAACAAGCTAACTTGACAGGATAAAATCATCAGATAAAGAAGTCCAGCTCCATCATTCCTTCTCAAAGCTAAATGCAGATTTCTTACTCTACTTTTATGAGGATGACACTGCAAATAAGAATTTTCTTTAACTTCAGAAGAAAGTTCGTTTTAAAGCATAATTCCCACATACATCATACATGAAATGTTAACAGGATCACAAACCTACTAGAAAAAAATTTACTAAAGATTAATTTTTAGAAAACAATACCCCAATTTATATCTCTTATATTATAAAACGTATTTATACATGGACAATTAGGTAAAGCATAAATCTTACAAAGCTGTAACAGTTATTAGAAGTAAAGAGCAATGTACAAATGAGTAACTTGAAACAATGAGTGAGCAAATATGAAAACAATACTGTTCTGGACCACACTTAATCCTAAAATCAGACCTAAAAGCCAAACTACATAGAATAGGTTGGCTGATACCAATAACAATGTAATAGTAGACAAAGTAAAATAGAACACCATAATAGTATAAAAACTGAAGCAGAGTTAAGACCAACATGATAATCATCGGGTTTCTGAATTAACATATACTTCAAATGTATACATTTTTGCAAAATATGGCAATCACGTAGAAATAAAGCTTTTTAATAGACTATGAATGGCATAAAACAAATGAAGACAGAAAGAACTATTTCTTAAATCCATTAAGCAAACTTAACACAACATTCAAGAGAGGTCTTATGCGAACAAAACAAAAATATATACATGTGTACCTCCATCCTTCTTCTCCAATTCGTCCCTAATTAGAGGGGAAGTAAGTATCACCTTCAGAGTTAGCGTGGGCTCTTTTGTATTCCGAATTATAATAGAAGCCTCGTCTACACATTGTTCCACTTGGTATTTCTCTTCTGTGAGTTTCTGAAAGTCACCAAGATTTCAAAAACACCCAGTTAATTAGATTAAAATCTCAAAAAATGAATGCTCCTTAGTTTTCAAATGTTATTAACTATTAGTAATACTGGGCTAAAAGAGTGAAGTCTTTAACTAGTTCTTTAGTTTAAGGATAACATTTCTCGCTCCTCCCAACTTATCACAACAAATTTTTCTCCACACCTCGAAATGAACCACAAGGTCAACTATCTATACAATTATTAAACAGTCTTTAAAACCATTCTTTCTAATATTTGAAAGTAAAATACCAACAGCATCATTATGTGATAATAGGTAAAAAAGTTGTTCTTAAAATTCTTACAGAGAACTACTGCAGAATAATAAATTGCTGAGAATGCTCTCTAAACCAAATCCCTTTTTGACAGGACCATCTCAAAAGGAATTTCTACATGTTAAGGACTTCCAAATGTGAGATTAATAGACTTTTACAAAAGATTATGTAGATATTCAAAGAGAACAAGTAAGAAAGAATGAGAAAGGATCTCTGTACTGTCACTTACCAGCAAAAAAATTAGTATAAACAAGTAACTTCCTTTCCCAAAGGACAGGTAGGTCTCAGAGATCACTCCAGTGAGACCTATCATTATGGGACAAGTCACCCGACATCGACAGGGAAACATACAATGCTTCTTTTAGCATATAATTATTCACATATAATTTAAGGACCTTCCACAAAATAATCACCAATTAGAATCACATATTTAGCTACATTTAATATAGTATTATACATGAAACATATAGTTTAGTAAGTTACAAAGGGTCTTCTTGATGGTGAAATTTGTATCTATTACCTGACATAAATAGCTGAATGGAAACACTACTAGGTCTTTGCATATCAGTGTGCATTAAAAGAACTCAAGCCATTTTCATAAAAATAGCATTTTACCATTAAACATTTGTATCAAAAAAGACAGCAATATAGAAAATTCGTTATCCTAATTTTGAATAAAGGAAACCAAGGAAGGGAAAAGGCCACACAGTCACTGGAAAAACCAGAAGTAGAATATAGAGAAAAAGCAGAAACCTGTTTACATTGACACTATATTAACATTAAAGATGCCAGCAGATGGGCACCTGGGTGGCTCAGTGGGTTAAAGCCTCTGCCTTCGGCTCAGGTCATGATCTCAGGGTCCTGGGATCGAGGCCCATATCGGGCTCTCTGCTCAGCAGGGAGCCTGCTCCCCCCTCTCTCTCTGCCTGCCTCTCTGCCTACTTGTGATCTCTCTCTCTCTGTGTCAAATAAATAAATAAAATCTTTAAAAAAAAAAAAAGATGCCAGCAGAGAATCAGTCAAACTAAATTTTCCACTATGCATGCAGATCACCAGGGTATGAGTTCTGGGCTAATTAGAAGTGATTCCTGGCCTTGGTCACCCATATCCCTTGCTCAAGGAAGATCTAAAATTGACCTAGGAAAGAGTATGTAGAGAAAAGGTATAGAACAACTGCAATTAATTAAGGTACTTAGATAACTGAAAGTTTTGCTATGGTAAGTGCTCAGAAAAAGCTTTTTAATTCACAAGAAAATAAGGTCGTATCATATCAGAAACTGATTTTCCATACAAACACCAAGAAAACAACAGGGAGGCAGGGAGTAAAGGTAGAAATAACACTTAAAATGATTTTTCTGAAATATTAATCGTAATAATGATGAGTGTATGTATGTGGGCATGTGTACATGTTTACAATCTAGTCTAAGATGGGTAAACAATTATGTTCCCATTTTACTTGGACACCTCTACTGAAATACAGTAATGGATCTCACCATCACGCAAAGCAGCTGGTTTTAGGAATGGATAACTCTATTGGCTATGACAAAGTGAAATACTTTTAATGTCTACCCCTGGTCTTAAGAGTTCAGGCTTCTTTTAACCTAAGAATCCCTTCAAAGACCAAAAAACGTGTGTCTTTTTTTTTTGTCTTCTCTTGCCTAAAAAGCCCCAGTCTCTTCAAATTTAAAATGGTTTACACAGATCGCACTTCCTTCTAGGTCCTTCCCTTGAACACTTGCTTGCTAAGCCAACAGGAACATTTTAGAACTGTGGCGCCCAAAATAAAGACCCTCACCAAGGAGACAAAAATGTAGAGTTTACACAGTTGCGATCTCCACAGAAAAAACTCTATTAATGCAGACTGAAATTTGGCCCAATCTCCCATATCAATACTAGAGAAATGTAACAGATTTTCAGAATAAGAACTTCAGTTATCTATAGCCCTTGTCCTCAACTCCTTTTCCACCCTGACACAGCTAAGAACAGGACCACTCTCAAAAGAAACAGGACTCACTACAGGGAGCAGAAACAGGGGTGAGAGGGTTGAAAAGCCTCCATGGATTACTTTACCACAGATTTAAGAGTAATAGTGTTTACTGTAGTAAAAGCAGGAATACAGATTACATTTTAAAACAACATAAAAAATAGAAACGAGAAATTTTATTAACATTCTATTAACAAAAAGTGTAGGTAGCCAGAAACTCCTGTTATTGAGCTGTTTTTTTAAAGCTCTATTGGAGGGCCTTGGGTAGCTGAGTCGGTTAAGCACCCGACTCTTGATTTTGGCTCAGGTCATGCTCTCAGGGTCATGGTATCGAGCCCCACATTGAGCCCTGTGCTTAAGATTCTCTCCCTCACTCTCCCATCCCCCACCCCATCCCCCACTCCCCCCTACAGTCTCTAAAAAAAAAACTCTATTATTGTACTCCATGTTGCTCACCACTCTCCCTCCCCAAATGATAACGAAAGGACTTAAAATAATTTCTTTAGAAGAAATCAATTTAACCCTATGAAAGACCAAAAACATTTCTTGATGAGAACTGAAAATGGAAAAGCCAAATATATGTTCAGTCACTTAGAGAACCATATCTTGAGATCTAAGGCAAAATGAAAATATAGTGCTCCAAAAATTAATATAGGGAAATGTGTCAACAAGTAACACAAATTTGAGTGTCAAGAATAATAGTTTACAAAAGGCAGGAAGATGGTTTTGAAGATCATCTTGTAAGTGTGAAAGAAAAGTATCCAAAAACGAAGCTAATTAAAACAAATTTAGAATTTATATAACTTGGGGGGAGGGGGGAAATCGTTTTAGAAGAAATACAAATACAAGAAATGAACCAAACAAAAGAGAGCATTCAAGTCAAAGGACTTTGTGGGACCCTGAGGGCTGGTATCTATTTATGTGACATGGATATAAGAACTAACAGATATGAAATCATCAAAAAGCTACAATCTGATTATACCACAGACAACACATGTGAAACTGAAAGAGGATCACAGCTTTCCAATTAGTGATGCAGCTGGCCCTTGGAGCAGACTGGCAGTGCAGGTCCTAGGGCGGCCACAGCCCCAGACCAACCCATTGTCTTCAGATCTGAGGAGCCTTCCGCCTTCACAGCATTCTCCACAAAGCATGCCAACATCAAAATTTTCTAAAAGCATCCAATTGGAAAAAGGTTTGGAACAAGGAATTAATAGTGACTTTCTATTAATAGGATGAAAGGGTGACTGTTAAATTAACTGAATTCTCAATTTTATTATCACCTATGAAGTCTCTAGCTGTCTATGCTCTTCCTGATCTTTTTTGCATTATACCAACCCTTCCAGGAAGTTTATAAAACTGAGAGACCAAGTCTGAAAAACACGAAGCCTCTCAACAAGATATACCTGAAAATTGAAGACTGTACTTTAAGAGCCATCTTAGGGGCACCTGGGTGGCTCAGTTGTTAAGCATCTGCCTTGGGCTCAGGTCATGATCCCAGAGTCCTGGGATCGAGCCCCATGTTGGGCTTCCTGTTCAGCAAGAAGCCTGCTTCTCCCTCTCCCACTCCCCCTGCTTGTGTTCCTCTCTCTCTGTCTGTCAAATAAATAAATAAAATCTATTTTTTAAAAAAGCCATCTTAATCTAGTAAATATATCCTGAGCATTAATCATCAGAAGTTTGTTTTAAATGTGATGGATGAGTCACTGACCCAGAGTAGCAGTATTCCCTTTGTCTGCACCTCCCTTTACTATTACCAATTTCTTATTATTAATTTCATCAAGGTTGCTACCTATTTTCACCTTTTTACAAATCCTCCTAGAGGTGCAATTAAACTGTACTCACCTGAATCTGAATAGGAAGATTATCTTTGACTGTATTTAACAGGGTCTCTGTGGGTTTGTCTTTGCACATTAAAACCAGCTCCAAGTCCATATCATCTTTAATCAGCAAGCCTTTTGCAACCAGGCCAATCCTCATTACACCACACAATGTCCGACCACCTTGATCCCTAAAAATAAAAGTCTAAATGATTACTTTTACAAGCTATTTCCCAAGCTATAACTTAATCATCACTCGGCTTCCTGGGTATCCATATGAACTGATAAGGAGTATATAAATCCAGACATCAAAAATTAAGTCTCAGATTTAAGACCAATACAGTATCTGTCTTCCCCAAGGAATCAACAGGGAGCATATTTCTTTTAATTCTTTATTAAAATCTTTTAATTCTTTATTACATCTACAATGTTTGTTAGGAGAGTCTGCATGTACTATATCCCCTTAAACATTTTTAAAAATATTTTTAAACTTCCTCCTTTTATCTTTTTATTAGTGATTAAAGAAATTTGTGAGAAATCTGAACACCAAAGTATACTGAAAAAGAGCATCAGGGTGGAAATCTAAAAGACCTGAACTCTACTCTTACTGGTGCCTATTGGCTCAGTACCCATAACAACAAAACAGCTATTAGCTGCATTGGCCTTAGCTCATCCCTTCTAGCTGTTATCATTCTAGAAATCCACAAAAAAGTTTATGGGGAAAGCAGAACAATGTGATAAAACTAAAGAGCTGAAGAAAGAAGGAACAGACCAAAGATAATCTGCCAGTATATGCATTCTAAATCCAGTTGTGGCTAAAAGAACAAACATTCAAAGAACATAAAGTCATGAATGGTGCATAAAAATAATGTTAACATCTACCCTTAATTTTAATACTAAAAATTTCTTATTGGTTCATTTCCGTCATCACAAGGGAAAATGTAACTAATCTTAGCAGTCATTCAGCAAGTAAGCAAATGTCTGAGTACAGAAAGTATACTAAAGAAGATCCAATCTCTCCTGCTCCTGAGGCTTACACTGTAGTAAAGTACAAAAAGTAACCTGCTTAAAAGGGGAAGAGAAAGTAACATCTGAGAACAAACTGCATGCCAAACTCTCATTTAAACCTTACAACAAGGGCTCCTGGGTGGCTCAGTCAGTTAAGTGTCTGCCTTCAGCTCAGGTCATGATCCTGGGGTCCAGGGATGGAGTCCAGCATGGGGCTCCCTGCTCAGCAGGAAGTCGGCTTCTCCCTCTGTCCCTCTACCCCTCCCACCCCCACCGCACTCCTGTATATGCACGCGCACTCTCTCAAAAATAAATCTTAAAAAAATAAAAATTAAAAATAAACCTCACAACGAGCTTGCATTTAAAAGACAAGTAATGTCAATCTCAGAAAAGCTAATTAATTGTTCAAGTTCACAGAGAGTGTAAAACACAGCCAGGATTCAAACTCAAGTTGGTGTGATCACAATGCTCAGGTTCTTTACATTAGTATGGTTGCTTCCCAAGTTCAGGAGGAGAGGTCAAAATTAGAGAGGTCTGACTTCAGATTTTGATAAGGTTAGAGAGAAAAAAGGTCACTGTAGCTGGGGCACAGAATCAGCAGAGTGGGGAATGAACTAGAGAAAGGATAAAGGAGAGAAATATTGTGGCAGTAGAAACAAGACAGGAAGTTATAAATAATCCAGACACTGGTTAAGTGGCTGGCATACCTTCGAGATTCGATTAACATTAAATCAATGGGGGCGCCTGGGTGGCTCAGTGGGTTAAAGCCGCTGCCTTCGGCTCAGGTCATGATCCCAGGGTCCTGGGATCGAGGCCCACATCGGGCCCTCTGCTCAGCAGGGAGCCTGCTTCCTCCTCTCTCCTCTCTCTCTGCCTGCCTCTCTGCCTACTTGTGATCTCTCTCTCTGTGTCAAATGAATAAATAAAATCTTAAAAAAAAAAAAACATTAAATCAATGAAAAACTATAAAGGATGGTGTAAGTATAGACAGAAAGAAAAAGGGTTTTAAAGCAAGTGACCCAAATAGGAAATTATTTGATATTAAGGAGAGTCCATCGCCTTCGACTCTTCTCCTGTATCCCTGTCCTCTCACCCTCTCATTCTCCCAAATCTAGTAATAGTTGATAAATTCTCCCTCCACGATCACCCTCTAACGAATGCCTTCAAACTAGTTTCTGTTCAAGCTCTTAATACGTCTCACCTAGACTACCTCAATAACCATCTCTTCATTGGCTTTAAGGAGTAACTTCTGCCATTCCAATCCACTTTATAACCAGAATAATCTTCCAAAAGCACTGCATGGATGGCACTCTGCCTATTATTACTTTCTCGGTGTCCCCACTGCACATTTAGGCACTTAGCATACTGGGAGGCAACTGAGAAGACAACATGACTTCATCATTCAAATTCTGGCACTGCCACTCACTGTTGTGACACTGGGTAAGTTACAAATTACCTGAGCCTTTCGAGCTTACTTTCTCTTTTGTAAAAAAGAAAAAAAATGCCTTTCTAACAGAGTGGTCCTATGAACATCATGTAAGTAATGAACTTAGTGCAGATGCTGGCATCCATTAACCAACCGCTCAATGAACAATGCTATTAATTCCTAAATGGTCCCTAAGCTTTCTCACACCTAGAACTTTGCTGAGATTTATTTTTTTCTTCCATTTTCAATTGCCTGCCAAAAGCCTTCCCATACTCTTGAGCCTACTGCAAATGCCGCTTCCTTCATAAAGTTTTTTCTGATCCCCAGAACCTCCTGCCTCGCATATATCCTCTCTCTGCTCTACACTTCCACATTTTAGTCACAGGAATTTGAGGCAAAGATGCTAAGAAAATTGGATCTGGAGTCCAACAGATGAAAATGAATCCTGGCCCACCACACATACTCACTCACTGACCTCAAGCAAGTTAAAGTTTGTTAATGATTCTGAGTCACTCTTTTCATATGCAAATCTGAAGCAGTAGAAATTTCATAGGTAAAATGGGAGTAGAGGAGGGGAATGATAATAATCAAAACCAGCAGGTTTGTTGTAAGATAATGTGAAAAATAGTCTGCTATAGTAACTGGCATTCAATAGGTGGCAGCTATTATTAATTATCCATTATTGCTTGCTTATTAAATTCTATGTCATAATTAGGAAATACGTGATCTTATGCAGATGACAACATGATTGAGCAGAGAAAGGAACTCCGACTTCAGTCCTGAATTTGATTAATTAATTTGAATATAGGAGATACCGTAAAGCAAACACCCAACTATAGGGAATTACTTAAAATTAAGAAAAGAACCCTAATATTCCTAATAATACAAATAGTGGGGCCTTTGAGTCAGTTTGTAAAAAGGTAAAATAAGAGCACACAGGTAAAAGCTGCCTAACAGTGCCAGGCAGCAGAAGGTGCTTAATAAATAGAAGCTAGCCCTCACCCATTTTGGTGCCTTCTGTAGTACTTAGCATACATCAGGAGTTCAACCCATGTCTATTACTGGAAAACAGCTCTTTTCTCAGAAGATGTGCCTGCCTCTGTTTTACAAAAAATAAGGACCCAAACATTCTGCTCCCCCTTGAGTTCTGATACATGAGAGAAATCAAGACAAGTGCTCAACCTGGGACTGTTCACAAAGACAGTCTAGAGCACCCACACACAGAGCTATATTTACAAGTCTAAAGGAAAGTGTGGAGCACATTATCTTTTAAAAACCTTTAAAATACAGTGACCTGATCCAGGTAAGCAAAAGTCTGCTGGAACACTTTTCAAAAGTCTGTGCAGCCTTAAAAACAAACAGAAGTAATAGTAAGAGGGCCTGAATTCCAATGATAAGTGAAACTCCACTTAAGAATGGTAAATTTTGGGCCCCTGGGTGGCTCAGTGGGTTAAGCAGCTGCCTTCGGCTCAGGTCATGATCCCAGGGTCCTGGGATCAAGTCCCCCATCGGGCTTCCTGTCCGGCGGAGAGCCTGCTTCTCCCTCTCCCTCTGCCTGCTGCTCTGCCTATTTATGCTCTCTCTGTCAAATAAATAAATAAAATCTTTAAAAAAAATTTTTACGTTATACAGATTTTATCAAAATTTTTTTAAAAATTTGTGAAAGGGCATAAACACATTCCAAAGTACAAGTTATATGGAGTGTGCAACTATTTAACTTGCACAGGGACTAGGATATATAGAGCTAGATTACTGGATACTCCTAATTAACACAAACCTCAAAACTTGACAGTATTTTAAAGCCATCGTATGCAAGAAAAACTGAATTACTGCCAAGAACCTCCAAGCTGACGAGGCTGGTACTATACACAATATAGATATCACCTGTAAAAAGTTAACAAATTCAAGGAATTATGTTCTTCAGCTGAAAACTGATACTGATTATCTTGCATCTAAAGATGAAAAAGTTACACTATATTTCAGGGAAGAAAATCAATTTATCAAAACTTCCCCACTATTCTTTATGTATTTATCACATTTAGAATTGAAAGCTGGAAAAAAAAATCTATACCTCTATCTTTAATTTATAAGTTATAGACAAAGTAATGCTCTTAATCCTATAAATACAGTACAATCAAATGAGCTTCTTCTTTCAAAGTAAATCATACTTATTCCAATTATAGTGACACTGCTCAAAACAGTAAGCTTAGTACATCATACAGAATTGCATGACCTAACTCCAGTTATCATGAAGCTTCGCCCCACTCATCTCTTACTATTGTTACAGCACTGAGAACACTCTGCTATAACTGCTGAAGGGTCTGGCTCCCGTTAGTCCTTCATTCATTCCACAAATATCCAATGAGCATTTACTACATGCCAGACATTGTGTTGAATCCTGGGAATCAACAAGGTAGATATGGTCAAAAACACATTTAGAACACATTTTCCCTTGGGGAGGGTTTGTGCTTTGGTGAGGGCTGTGAAAGATGTAAGCCTGATGATTCACAGACCTGTACCCCTTGGGCAAATAATAAAAATAAAATTTAAAAAAAAAAAAAAAAAAAGAACACATTTTCCTGCACTCTTTCTTCTCCACCAGGATTTTTAAATACCTAAAAAAAAAATGACATTTTATGATTTCCCCAAAGACCAAAAACACTATTTCCAAATTCAGAAGGCTGAACCAACACATGAAAAAGTGACATTTCATAATCTCCAAAAATGACAATTTTAAAGGGCTCGGTGCACTCTCAACAAAAGGCAGCCTGAACAAGTCCTTCTTCTTTTCCTGGTCTAATCATTATTCCTTTCTTGACTTCCTTTCAAATGTAACTCAGAAAAATTCCACAAACATTTACTTCCTTGTTTACAGTAGTATAAATGAGAGAACCGAAAGAATACCATATACCAAATGAAACCCAGTGGGCTAGGACTCAGCTTTCCTGAGCGCTGCAGTAAAGCACCACAAAGGTCAGGCCACACTCACTTGGAATAGGCGTCTACGGCCTCATCCTTCTTCACTTCTGTCTCGCCCTCTGTTTTTGTGCCTTTATTTGTTTCATCGAGCCAATCTGAGACATGTTTAAGAGCACATTCGACAGTAGACACCATATTCTGAACAGCTTCAAGTTCCTCTGGAGATGGATAGATTGTTGAATGTTTCACCATAACATGGCGATCATCATTGGCAAAAGATCTAATAGATCTCTGTCAGACGAAAGAAAACAATTACTTCAATAAAAGTAATGTTACCTGAAAAGTATGATATACAAATATATTAAAATATATGTATATATATTTCGGTCAAGTCATAGTATTAATTGTCAAACCACTGTGAAACAATTAACGCTAAGACAACAAAAAATTGCAGAATAGAAAGTAAAACATCATTCTACTGAACGCCACAACTAGAAAATTAGAGATCTTTCATTCACATTTTGGTAAGATTCATCCAGGTCACTCTCCATATCATGTACGTGCTACCTTTTAGCTGAACCTAGCATTCTGAATACCATTTCAGAAAAGGTCATCTGTATCACACATCATCTGCGAGAAACAGATACTTCCTAGCTTTGACAAAGTATCTAGGAATGCATGATGGTGACTCATGATACCCAGTCCTACTCCTTTCCAAACTGCTAAAGACTTCTGCACCTTGAAAAATTGAGATTTCATAATACAATAATAATATAAAATACAAAGGTATGTGTCAACACTATAGAAAAACTATGGGTCACATTAGAACTCTATCTACTATTTGCAAGGCCTTAATTTTTAAAATAGATTAGCAGGAAACATTCCAAACTCGAAAACAGGGAAAACACATACTACAAAACAGTCAACTTCCCAAAGTAATTTACGAACGTATTACATTCTCAATCAAAATCCCCTCAAGATAGCTTTACTTAATACTCAACAAAAATTATTTTAAAGCTCATTTGGAGAAAAAAAAATCAATGAAAAAGTATCAAGAAATATTCTACACAGATGGATGAGTGGTATCATTACACTAAAACAAAATACCAAAAATTTAAAAAGCAATATTAAAAATGACACGCTGGCCCAGAAATCAGTGGAGCAGTAATTTAGAAGCTAGAAATAGAATGAATTTCATGAAAATTTAATACAGTAGATCCTTCACACTCATGAGTCGCACTTCCAAAAAACTTTTGAATATTTCCAAATTTACAAATACCATGAAGACACTTGTACCAGTACACTGCAAAATGAACGGGGGTAAGTTGGTGAGTTTCCATAAAGCCCAAAGTATTCCATTTAAAGGGTGGCTACAGTGTCTTTACCTACATGAATTTATATGCTAGTAGATGATAAATATTTTGTTCTAAAGTCTACCACAAACTAAAATATTCTCAAGTTCTTATCAGTCCTATCTCTTTTGTTGTTTTTGTTTAAATATTAATGTTTAAAAATCATACTAAGTTGAACACTAGTAAATTAATACTACAGTATGACTGTCCCCTATAAGATGAAACACCCTATAACTAAAAGGGAGGTAAACCTTTGAAATCTTCAATTATAAGGACTAAAATCAATCATAAAGCTTTCCTTTTTTCTAGATAAAAGCCATTTCTGTCTAGATTTCCTCCTTGCTCACAGTCCACAACCAGTTTTCTAACTGGAGTCTTTTGCCACAAAGAAACAAACTTTTTAATCACTTCTTGAAATTTACTCACATACCCCAAAATAAGTAACAGGAAAACAAAAAAGCCATATAACAAATTGGAGATGCAAGGTTGTTCTAGAGATAAATTATTAAATTATTTGACTTGCTCTTTAGAGAAGAAGAAATTTACTAATCTTTTATTTCTGATTGGTGGAGGAAAAAAATATTAACTTGGGATCATCTCTGTCATTTAGTTTTATGGTGAGTTACTAAGTTACTTAGTCAGCTAACTTACTTAGTCCTGCACATTGGCCTTACCTTAACAAAATGACATATTGCTACATACCACAAACCTTTGGTGTTTCTCTCACAAATAACAGACTGCCAATGTTAAATCCAAGACTCTACTGTTTGTGACAGGACAAGCATCATGAAACAATGGTCAAAGGAAGAATAAGCAGTATTACTCCCCGCCCCCAAAAAAAGAAAAAAAAGAAGAAAAAATTGGGGGAAGGCGATCTTATTTACCCCAACAAGGTCCAAATGGATTTATTTAAAGATCTAAAAAATTAAACTAGAAATAACTCTGCAGAAACAAAGTTATCATTCAACTCTAAGATCTAAGGAGTAAAGCAACAGAAGAAATTGGAAAACATATACCAAGTAATTAAATTATGTAACACGAAATTATGTAAACACCAGAAAATCTAAGCTAAATTTAAAATGAATAAACTAGGAAAGGAATTTTTATCAACTATGACAAATAACAGTAAAAAGCATTTAAACTGTAAGAAAATCAAGACTATAATAAATAAGTTGAAGAGGCACGTAATTCATATTTGAGGAAACACAAGTCAGAGTCCTTTCTTACACCTCACCGAAAACTAAATGACAGAGAAAATCCCACAGTTAACTAACATTTCTCCCCACTATCCAGAATTAAAATATTTGGAGAATTTCTTCTCTAAAAACAAGTCAACTAAGTTATAATCCCTAGAACAAATGTTTTTTAAAAAATCAACCAACACTTAAAGAAATACCACCAGGCTTGCTAACAACATATTTCAAACATACTGATGATTAATATTTTTGTGCTTTTTCTCCCACTTATAACATCTTTTTTAAGCCTTTCCTCACTTATACTTAGGGAAAAAATTCACACAACATCCTCCAGAACCATAACTAGAAGAAAAAAAATCAACACATTTTACCAATTGAAACACTAGGCACCAGAGATTATTATCTCATCTAACATCTCATCCAATTTGAGTATGAACTTTCCACAAAAAAGCAAGATTTACTTGAGGTTAGGTTCAGTGCCCCCAATATACTAAACACTTGACCCTGTTATTTTGAAGGCATGTGGAAAAAGGTAACTTTTTAAGTTCAATACTCAAACATTTTATAGACTTCTACACCATTCATATCATTCATTAAAGGATTAGTTCAAGATTTTTAATTTCCACTGGGGAAAACTGAACTTCAGGTAGAAAAGCAGAGAAAAATTACACAATTTCAAGTTCAAGGTCACCTAAGCCATCCTTACATCAGTTTACTAATGCCAGTTTTATTAGAAAATATTATTTATGAGCCTTCCCTCCTATGTATTTAATAATATATAGCCTGAGGGCTCATGGGGCTCCATCTTGTGGTTTAAAGGGCTCATAATAAATCTGAACTCATTGGCTTTGCTTAAATAGCAGAGTGCCATCTTTATCTGATACACCAGAGCCAAAAATTAACACCATTGTCTTTCATTTGCCTTCACTATTGACATTTCCAATTTTAAACTACTGGAATCTTATAAATAAATGAAGGAAACACAGATAATACCTACCATGGTTTTCTATAGTGTTTTAGCTTCTTTTTCCAATCCTTACCCCACTTTCTTGTCGTCTTCACTAGACACTGTTTTGTGTGACAGTACCTCCTCATAAGCCTGAGTCCCCTGGTAACTCAGAGTCAATATGGCAAAGATGTTTGAAGACTTATTCTCTAGAATACACCTGCAAGAGAAAAAGAAAAACAACTTTTCAAAAATGATTATTTACAATTAGCTTCATATCTGAGTGTGGAGCCCATAAACATGTTATTGACTAAAAAGAAATAATCTTGGGGCACCTGGGTGGCTGAGTCGCCTGCCTTCGGCTCAGGTCATGATCCCAGGACCCTGAGATGGAGCCCCACATCAGGCTCCCTGCTTAGCAGGGAGCCCGCTTCTCCCTCTCCCAGTCCCACTCCTTCTCCAACCGTCCCCTACCCTCTCTTGCTATCTGTCAAATTTTAAAAAATAAAAAATAAAAAGAAATAAAAAATAATTTTTATAGAGGAAAATGACCTCATTTCAAACAAAAAGCTAGCGTACCTTTTGAAGGCCTGGGGCCAAGAACCTAACTGATATGGCCAAAAAAGTAACACTCCTGGTGGTCACAATGTGGCAGCTGGCTAACTTACAATCGATGAGATAAATAGAGACACAGATTCAGTAAAGAAGTACTATCTGAAAAAGTACTACTATCCGTGGCAACAACACTGCAATTAACCATAAGATTTTCAATTAGAGATTGGCATTATCCAGACCTACCCGAAAAGTAGACAATACACCTGAAAATACACCATCATTGACTGAGACCACGCAGCTGTATATGCTGGCACAATATTTCTTCTTTAATCATTTTTAGGCCTAAAATTCGGAATGCTGTTTTGGCTCTGTTCCCCTAACTCCTGAGAGACCCTGCCTCCTGACTTCAACCTATATGTGCTGTTATGACAAACTCCTGAATCTTCACTAGATCCTGGCTTCATTACCCATGGATGACTCTCACCAAAATCCCACTGCGTATACCTGCCCAGAGGCCTAATCACTATTCTATTACCCCTTTGCTCCATCTTTACGAGGTTTTATTCCACGTAGGGTAAAAGGAAACTCTTCTGAGCACTGATGAAATCCTTATAAAATTATAAGCCAAGATGTTAAAAAACAAACAAACAAATTAAACTAAACAGCAACCATCCAATGAGAATACATGCTTAGCTACATGGATATCAGAAATTATTTACACACCACAGTATGTATAAGCTCACAAAAAAAACCAGCTTCCTCTTCATCTCGATATCTTTCCTTTAAATTTCCTTTAAATAAGGAAACCCCCTATACTTCTGTCTGTAAGTTTCCTAATACTATCAGTTGCTCTCTTAAAGAAAAAAATCCTTGGAGCGCCTGGGTGACACAGTCAGTTAAGCATCTGGGTCTTGGTTTCCACCAAGGTCATGATCTCAGAGTTGTGAGATGCGGAGCCCTAAAGACCCTCTCCCTGTGCCCCTCCCCCTCCCTGCTCACACACACTCTCTCTCTCAAATAAATCAATCTGAAAAAAGCTGTTTAAGTCCTTTTTGAGTTTTTGAAACCAGGAAAGTTACATTTAACACTCCCCAATACTGCACATGAAAAAAACAGACCCACAAATGATACTCCGCTGTGACCTACATGCAAAACTATTCATATCCTGTCGACCAACTTCCCTGACTCTACACAATCCACCTGAAATAAGCTAGTGAAACTTGATTTAAAAAAAAATCATGTAACTGAACTAATCAATCAAACTTACTTTATTACATATATCACATGAAGTTAGGGTGGGAACACACACATGCTGCAATTCATACAACAAAGTTAAGAAACAATCTAAAACATGATCCCATGGTAAGACACATCTCAAAAACCCTCTTGTATAAAGATCATACTACACAAAGAAGTCTTCAGCATTTCCCATTCCCAACCCCACTTCACCATTCTAGGAGATTCGGCCACTCAGTATTTAGCTGTGAATATAGCAGCCAAAAAAGACTGCTATGTGTTCATTTGAGAACTGGCAGCAAAGTTCATGTGCTTCACTCTGTAAAAAGGTAAAGCCAAAAAGTCAACCATATTAAGAAAAGTAAATTGAATGCAGGGAAGAGGGGCGCCTAGGTAGCTCAGTCAGTTAACTGTCTGCCTTCGGCTCAGGTCATGATCCCAGGATCCTTGGATCTGGCCCCCTGTCAGGCTCCTGCTTGGTGGGGAGTCTGCTTCTCCCTCTTTGTTCCTGCCCTACTTTGTGCTCTCTCTTACTATCTCTGTCTCCCTCAAATAAAATAAATAAAATCTTTATTTACTTTTTTTTTATTTTTATTTTTATTTGACAGAGAGAGAGATCACAAGTAGGCAGAGAGAGGAGGAGGCAGGCTCTCCACTGAGCAGAGAGCCCGATGCGGGCCTCGATCCCAGGACCCTGGGATCATGACCTGAGCCAAAGGCAGAGGCTTTAACCCACTGAGCCACCTAGGAGCCCAAATAAAATCTTTAAAAGAAAAGAAAAAGAAAGCAGGGAAGAAGCTAAGAAAAAGCTGAAGAAAAATTGTGGATCACCACACATTCTTCAGTCATACAGCATTCTTCAGTCATTCAGCATAGAGAGTAACCACTCTACGCATAAATCAAGCAGCTCTGGGAGCTTCAAAGTATGACAGTATAGTGCAATAATCCATGATAAAAGCAATGTATCTCAAAATTACACTGTTCATGCTATAAAAGCAACTTAGAAATCATCTGGCCCAACTTCACCCACCCTTCAGTTTACAAATGAACTAAAAAGATATTAAAGTCACACAACTAATCCAGGGACTCCGGGCTCTTGATCCAGAACCTAAGTCACAACGCAAAGCTTCCCCTACTGTATCAACCTGATTGAGAAAAAAAATTTTTTTTTAAATTATATTTGGTGGACTGTAAGCAGATAGGGAGGAACTGCAACACATTTTTAAAGAGTTTCTCTTAAAAACACACACACACACACACACACACACACACAATAAAACCCGTTAACAGTAGATAAAACTCTGGCCTTGAAATAAAAAAAAACCTCAACTTTGCCATTTAATAGCTATGTAACTTTAGAAAGTTAAAAGTTAGAAAGTTAAAAGACTCAGAAAATCATTTAATTTCTTTGGTTCTCAGTTTCTTTTATCTATGAAATGAGGAAATGTTCCACTGCTAATTAATAGCTAATATTTATGTAACTCATATTCTGTACCAGGCACTGTTCTAAAAGCTTTCATACATTAATTCATTTAATCCTCACAATTTCAATTACTATCTCCATTCAACACATAAAGAAACTACAGCATAAAGAGGTAATACAACCTAATTAAAAACACAAGGCAAAAGTAGGCAGTAAAGCCAAGATTGAAACCTAGACAATCTCTTTCAATGATATTTTTGCTCTAAAGGCACTTACACTTACATTAGGGGATAAACTTTAGCAATTTCAAAAAGTGTGTCTTTCTGAATTACAAAAGCTATGTAGCACACAGGCTTTAGAGCCAAACAGACCTGATTCAAGCACCAGCCTTGCCACTTCACTTCTCTGAGTCACAGCTTTTTCACCTGTGCAATGGGGCAAATAATATCTATTTCAAACTAAATTAAAAATACCTAAAAGTTTCTGACAAAAAGTATACACTAAATAAATGACTTCAGAAGGGGAAAAAAATCCTGAAGTATCAAACAAAATGTGCTGTTTACACATCAGATATGTGTACCTTTAAAAACAGAGTCTAGAAAAATATTAGGTGTGCTCTACTTATTAATAAATGAGTAGCTTTATGCAATAGGTAGAATGTAGGCACACATGTGTATCACTTTTTCGATCAAGCACAGCTTTTTCAATTAATGGATTTTTTTTAACAGTTTTATGTTTATGGAAAAAACTGAGTAGAAGTAGAGAAAATCCCGTATACCCCTTCTCCTTACCACACAGTTCCCTACTAGTAACATCTTATATCAGTGTGGTACATTGTTACAACTGATGAACAACCAATTATTAACTAAAGTCCACAGTTTACATTAGGGTTCTCACTGTGTTGTACATTCTATGAGTTTTGACAAATGTATAATGACATGTATCCATTACAAAATCATGCAGGACAGCTTCACTGCCCTAAAAATCCCATGCTCCACCTACTTAACCCTCCCTCTTCCAAATGTCATAGTTAAAATCATACAGTTTATAGTCTTTTCATATTGGCCTTTTTCATTTAGCAATATGCATTTAAGATTCCTCCATGCCAATTCTTTTTAATGCTGAATAGTATTCCAATGTCTGGATGCACCACAGTTTATTCATTCACCTACTTTTAAGACATCCTGGTTGCTTTCTAGTTTTAGTAATTATGAATAAAACTGCCAAAAATATTCATGTGCAGGTTTTTGCGTGGATATGTTTTCAACCTATTTGGGTAAATACCAAGGAGCACAACAACAGGATCATACGGTAAGACAATGTTTAATTTAGCTTTAGTAAGAAACTTCCAGGGGCGCCTGGGTGGCTCAGTCAGTTGGGCGTCTGCCTTCAGCTCAGGTCATGGTCTTGGGGTCCTGGGATTGGACCCCTAGTTGGGATCCCTGTTCAGTAGGGAGTCTGCTTCTCCCTCTCTGCCCCTCCCCCCCACTCATGCTTGCTCCTTTCTCTCTCTCAAATAAATAAAATCTGGAAGGAAGGAAGGAAGGAAGGGAGGGAAGGAAGGAGGGAGGGAGGGAGGGAGGGAGGAAGGGACTTTCACACTCCTTCATCCAGCATGGATGTGCCATTTTACATTCCCACCAGCAATAAATGAGAGTCCCTGTTGTACCACATCCTCATCAGTATTTGGTGTTGTCAAGATTTTGGACTTGAGCCATTCTAACAGGTGTGTAGTAGTATTTCACTTTTGCTTAATTTGGAATTCCCTGATAACATATGATGTTGTGTATCTTTACATATGCTTATTTGCCATCTGTAAATCATCTTTGGTGAGGTGTCTGTTCAGATCTTCTACCTATTTTTTAATGGGGTTGTCTGTTTTCTTGATGTTTAGTTTTAAGAGTTCTTATATATTCTGGATAGAAATCCTTTGTCAGATAGGTGTTTTGCAAAAATTTTCTCCCTGTGACTTCTCTTTTCATCCTCTTAACAGCGTCTTTCATTGAGCAGAAGTTGTTAATTGTATTTAGTCCAACTCATCAACTTTTTCTTCCATGGGTCATCCTCTTGATGGTGGTTATCTTTTTTTTAATTGACCTTTAAAGGTGAAAGGCTTTATATGTCAGGCTACGCAGCCCACAAAGCTAGGCTTTTATAGGTATGAATATTAGACCCTTTTCTTACAAGCAAAACTCAAAACTGAAGAATGACTATGCTCTCTACTTATATTATAAAACTTAGTCAAATATTTAGGTATTTTTCTGAAAAGCAATTAAGAGAAAATACTAACTATTAAGGCAAATAATTATTACAGTATACTTACTTTCTTAAGAAATTCCAAGTAATGTCTTGCAAACACTATGACATAGAAATCCAGAAAATTACTTACTACTCTCAAAATAGTAGCAGAGTAGAAAACTTTGTTTTTTGTTAATACTAATACATGCAACCTCTCCAAAGAAGCTATGTACAAATAAAATATCTGGGTTCTACTTCTCCATTATGAAACAATCGTATGTCTACTATATTAAAGATAGGCAAGATAAAATTAGAAAATGACCTCACTGATACTCCAAGAATATTACTTTAAGATAAATTATATGAGATTTACAAGCAAATACATACTAATTGTCTACTGTGTACCTGGTACTAGGCTTGGTAGTACAAGGAATACAACAGGGGATGAATCAACTCAGACACACAAAGAACAAATACTCCTCCCCAAAATCCCTTCAAATAAACTGTCTCTACATGATGTCATTGAGTTTGTGTATAATATTCACATGAAAAGAACATGGAATTTCAGTATTTTCCTCTGGAAATTTCTACATGAACAAGGAACATAGGGGAAAGCTAAACTGAAAAACCTATAAATCACATACACCTACTCCAAAAATCTAGCTATTCATCCCTAACCCAATCACCCAGAAGAAGGAAAAGCTCAATCCCACCATATCATTGAAGCCTTGCAATAATGGGATCGGGTCAAAAGGTCAGTTAACAGTTAACAGTTAAACAAGAGTGGTATACCCATGGCTGTAATCCTAACATAGAACTGGCTGTAGGAGCCAGCTAAAGTTGAACCAGAACACATTCTGAATACTTACTGATTGTCCCTGAGCAAGACGGAAAAGATGTTAGCAAGTAACCAATCAAAGGAAATGGTAATGCGAAAATGTACCTCCTCACTGAAATAAACAGACACCAGTCCTTCCCAATCCTTGACAGAACAGTTACGTGACAGAACCGTATCACCCCATTAGATGGCCCATTTGGTGAAAGAACCAATAATTCAATGCATCTCAACAAGTCTTTACTGAGCACCTCTAATATGCCAGCCACTATTCGAGGCACTTAGGATGCATCAGTGAACAAGACAAAAATCCCTGCCCTTGTTGTTTAAGAGCAGAGAGGGAAAAACAAGAAAGCCATAAATGCAAAAATAAGTAAATTAAACAGTATGTTAGGAGGTGCAAAGTGGTATGGAAGAGAGAAAGAGGGGGAGTAAAAGTGCGACTAAGGCAGTAGTTGGAGAGGAATGCAATTTTACACAGATGGTCAGCCCTTACTGAGAAGGTGACACCCAAGCAAAGAACTGATGAGGTAAGAGAGTTAGCCACGCAGATATCTGTGCAATGAGCATTCCTGGCAGGGGAAAGAAGAATGTGCTTGGTGAGGAGGACGAACAAGGAGGCCAATGTGGGTGGCTGGCTAAAGAAGGGTAAGGAGAGGGAGAAAAGGGTAGCAAGGGGGCGCCTGGGTGGCTCAGTCAGTTGAGCATCTGCCTTCAGCTGAGGTCATGATCCCGGGGTCCTGGGATCAAGCCCCCCATCCGGCTTCCTGCTCAGTGGAAAACCTGCTTCTCTCTCCCTCCCTCTGCTGCTCCCCCTGCTTGTGTGCCCATGCTCTCTCTCTCTCTCTCTCTCAAATAAATATCTAAAAATAAAGAAAGAGAAGGAAGGAAGGAAGGAAGGGAGGGAGGGAGGGAGGGAGGGAAAAAGGGTACAAATGTAGCCATCAACAAGATGTGAACAAATGGAAGAGGCTGTGTCCCAATAAAACTTTATTTACAGGCACAGAAATCTTGATTTCATATAATGTTTGTATCAGAAAATATCAATTTTTTTTATTTTTTTTAACCATTGCAGGTCATACAAAAAACTATTCTTAGCCTGCAGGCAGTGGGCCAAATTTGGTCCATGGACCAAAGTTTGTCAGTTCCTAATACTGGGGGTGCTTTCAGTCACTTTAAAGACTGTGGCTTTCGCTCTGAGATGGGGACCCCTTACAGGGTTTTAAGCAGAGAAGTGGGAATATCAGGACTCTTATTTCTAAAAGGTCACTATGATTGCTATGTTGAAATATGTAATAGAGAAGCCAAGAGTGGAAGGAAGGAGACCACTGGCAGGTTTAGTGATCAGATTATGTATATATTCTGAAAGGAAAGATGACAGGACTTCCCAGCAAAATGGATGTGTATGAGTGAACTGAAAGCATCAGGATTAACTTCAAGGTTTTTGGCCTGAGCAGATGACGCAGGAAAGGTGAAAGGAAAGCAGGTTTGGGGAAGTAAGATTAGGAATTCAGCTCTGTACATGCTGAATTCCAGATATTGATCTTAAGTAGGCAACTGGATATGAACCTATAGTTTAGAAGAGAGGTCTGGATTAGGATACACATTTGGTATTTTTCAGCATAAAGGTAGCATATGGAGCCACAAGATCACCAAGGAAGTAGGTAGGTATACCAATGAATGGGAGAAAGCAGAAGAGGCACACACCTACAGTCAGAGAAGGTGTGGCCTAAGAGGTAGGAGGAAGATAAAATAAGATTGTGCTGTTCTGAAAGCCAAGTATAGAAAATTTATAAATAAGGCAAGCTCCTTGAATTAAAAACAAGGGATACAGCATGAGAATGGAAATCCTGAGTTCTGCTCCTTGCTTTACTACAAAGGATATTTCCAAATCAAAGATACCTATATTCTGAAGTCTTGTACATTAAAATGTCTAGCTTTGCCATGTTTTACCATCTTTTTAATAGATTTTATTTTAACAGAGAGAGAGAGAGAGAGACCACGCTCATGTACGAGCAGGGGGAGGGACAGACGGAGAAGCAAGCTTGGGAGGGGCAGAGGCAGCAGGAGAAGCAGGCTCCCTGCTGAGCAAGGAGCCCTATGAGGGACTCAATCTCAGGACCCTGACCTGAGCCAAAAGCAGACGCTTAACCAACTGAGCCACCCATGCGTCCCATGTTTTACCATTTAGAGGAACTTAACCTATCCTACGCTATTCTCTCCCCACTCCAGCCCTTCTTTGGGGGAAACTTAACCTTGAGAATGTCAAGTTCCCCTTCAAAAACTTGAATGACTAACCATTACGTAACCAACCAGCATTCCATTCATCCACTTTGTGTGGCACCAAGGTCCTCCATAATACAACACTAATGTAATTCTTTCCCTGTCCTCTCTCTCATCGCTGTACTTCCACCCAAAATGAGAATAACAACTCTTCCCCAGAACACCTGGCCATGTGCTACTAGTAAGCTGTTTTTATTATTATTATTATTATTATTAGAGAGAGAGAGAGTGTACGTGTGTGTGTACTAGCAGGGGGAGAGGCAGAGGGAGAAGGAGAAGCAGGCTCCCCGCTAAGCAGGGAGACCGATGTGGGGCTTGATCCCAGGACCCCGGGATCATGACCTGAGCCAAAGGCAGACACTTAACCAAATGAGCCACTCAGGCGCCCCTAAGGCTAAGCTTTAAATTAAACCTTTGCCTTACTTGGACTGCAATCTCTACTCCACCATGATCTGCCATTATTCTATTCAGTAACTGTCCATCTCAAATCTACCTGTCCATGAAGATTTCCCTAGTGCTTGAGATTAATATAATTTCTTCCTTCTTTGAGCCATCCAGCATTTTTTTCAACTTCCTAATAATACCTGGCTTCAGTTATTTTTATCATAAGCTCCTTAATGAAATAACTTACTTTATCTCTACAGCACCTCATACAATGACCTGCACTCAGGGAGGCTCAATAAAAATCTGAATTCAACCCTTAGAGAGCAGCTAACTGCAGAATTCAAGAAGGTTCCATCAGAAAGTTCACCATCTCTTCCCATATATTTCCATGGCAGTCACCATCACAGTGACTTACAGGGAATTTCTGGCTCTTCCTCCATAAACAGAAATTCCATTATTTACTTGAATTATTTCACCCATCTTGGATTAATCCTTCAACTCCTCTCCCATTCCTTCAGGACTTTACCACTTAGCTCACTCAAACACATTCAATTTATACTCCTAGCATAATTCTTACTAATTTCAGTAATAACAGAGATGATCCTTCTAAAATTTTGGGCTCTCCATTCCTTATATTCCTTTCCCCCAATGTTTTCATCTTCTTTCCTACTTTAGACACCCACTCCCCACCAAGGCTCCTAATCCCCTGATCCAACCACCTTTCACAATCCCTCACCCTTTTCACATCCTCACTTGTCCTTATCTGACTGAAATTATACAACCCATCATCTGTCACTCATTTATACCAGCAACTCCCTTTGTTAACCCCTCCTGGCAAAACTCCAAACCTGCTTAAATCCAACCTTCTTGGCTATGGACAGTTGGATGTGACTAAGAAGAGAAAAAAAATACAAAAATACAAAAAAACAAAACCCACACAATTGTGCTTATTGGTCTTTTTTCTAAATTCATGATCTATCCTCAGAAGGCCCAACAATCAATAGTTCTCAACCAGTACTCCAACCCTGGGGGATTTGAAAATGTGAGGTAGAGTTACTTGGCTGTCATAATGACTAGGTGAGTAATCCTAGCATTTGATATCCCAGGATGCTTAACATCCTTCCATGTCCGAGAAGCTCCACTGGAAAAAAAAAAAATCAGGAGCATCTGGGTGGCTCAGTTGGTTAAGCATCTCACTTCAGCTCAGGTCATGATGTCAGGTCCTTGGATCAAGCCCCGTGTCAGCCCCATGTCAGCCCGTGTTGGGCTCCCCACTCAGTGGGGAGTCTGCTTGTCCCTTTCCTTCTGCCCTTCCTGCACTCGTGCACATGAGCGCTCTCTCTCAAATAAAGTCTTAAAAAAAGAGAGAAAAAGAAAAAAATCATTCACTTTCTTAATGATTGCTTCATATCTTTTTTTTTAAGATTTTATTTATTTATTTGACACAGAGAGAGAGAGAGAGATCACAAGTAGGCAGAGAGGCAGGCAGAGAGAGAAGGGGAAGCAGGCTCCCTGCTGAGCAGAGAGCCCGATATGGGCCTCGATCCCAGAACCCTGAGATCATGACCTGAGCCGAAGGCAGAGGCTTTAACCCACTGAGCCACCCAGGTGCCCTCATATCTTCTCTTTTTTTCAAACACCTATACATCCCTCCCATGGCCTCACAACTGACTGCTCATCCTGCTTTCTATTTCATTCAAAATACCAACCCTACTGCATCTTTTCCCATATAGTCTTCCACCTTTTTACTATGAATGAATTGTTCCTATTCCTATTTAGTGGACAGCACTGAACGCAAACCCTACTAAATCCCCATCCCCTTTTGCCTACTCAAGAATATGGCTCCAGTAATCACTCCCTCTGCTCTCTCTCTTGCGTAACTTTCCTTAACCTCTAGCTCCCCACCCCTAATTCTCTGCCCCTTTTAGAGCATAATTCTCTGAGTTTACATTTTTGGTTTCCATTTCCTCTCCTCTTTTTTTTTTTTTTAAGATTTTATTTATTTGTCAGAGAGAGAGCGAGAGGGAGCACAAGCAACAGGGGCAGCAGAGGGAGAGGGAGAAGCAGGCTCGCTACAAAGCAGGGAGCCCGATGAGAGACTTGATCCCAGAATCCTGGGATCATCACCTGAGCTGAAGGCAGACACTTAACCGACTGTGCCACCCAGGTGCCCCAAAAGCTTTCTTTTCTTTCTTTCTTTCTTTCTTTTTTTTTTTTTAAGTAGGCTCCACATCCAGCACAGAGCCCAGTGCAGGGCTTGGATTCAGGACCCAGAGATCAAGAATCCTGCTTAACCCACTGCACCACCCAGGCGCCCTTCTCCTCCCATTTTCTTAAATTCACCCCAATCAACCTCTCACCCCAATGTTCTACTGGAACAACTCTTGCTCAGTCCTCACCTTAGCTGACCTCTCTCACCAACAGGTGACACAGTTGACTGTTCCCTACTTGAAACATTTTACTTCCCTTGGCTTCCATTCAGAAGTCTTCTTTTTTATCTTCAGAGCCTCTAAATGCTGGAATGCCCCGCCTCAGGACTCAGCCCTCACACTGACTCCCTTCACCATCGTACATGTACTCACTTGACAATCTCAGTCAGGCTTCAGGCTTTAAATACCATCTATACACCAAGGACCACCAAATTTATATCACCTTGAGTTCCAGATTCACACTCAAATACGTAATCAAGGATGTTTAATAAACATCTTAAAATGTGCACCAGACCAATTCCTGACCCGCCCCCCAAAAAACAAACTTTGCTCCTTCCAGTGTTCCCTCACTCAAGAAAAGGCAACTACCCCTTTTCTCCAATAGCTTATGACAAAAAGTCATCCCTGACAGCTCTCTTCCTATCACAACCCACATCTAATTCATTGCCAAATCTTTCACCTCTTCTCTTTACCTAGAACAATAGCATCCAGAGTGTTCCCTTTAAAATTTAAATTAAGTCATGTCATTCATTTTTTTAAGTTTTTACTTAAATTCTAGTTAACATATAGTGTAATATTAGTTTCAGGAGTAGAATTTAGTGATTCATCACTTAAACACCCAGTGCTCGTGATCACAACATGTGCGCTCCTTAATGCCCACCACCCATTTAGCCCATCCCTCACTGACCTCCCCTCCAGCAACCCTCAGTTTATTCTCTATAGTTTTCAGAGTCTCTTATGGTTTGCCTCCCTCTTTTATTCCCCTTCCCCTAAGTTCATCTCTTTTGTTTCTTAAATTCCACATAGGAATGAAATCATATGGTATTTGTCTTCCTCTGACTGACTTATTTCGCTTAGCATAATACACTCTAGCTCCATTCACATCACTGCAAATAGCAAGATTTCATTCTTTCTGATGGCTGAGTAATATCCCTGTGTGTGTGTGTGTGGATTAACTCTTTCCATAATTTGGCTATTGTTAAGAGGTCATGTCAATTCTTTGCTCAAAACCCTCCAATGGCTTCTGGTCTCCTAGTAAACACCTCATATAATGGCCTATAAATCAATCTGATTCCTCTTAACTTCTTGGCCTCATTCCCACTGCTCCCCTCTTCACTGACTGTGTTCTATCCACAGTGGTATCCTTGCTATTTCTCAAATAATTCAAACCTTCCCCTCTTTGGAGCCTTTACATTTGCTATCTATTGCCACAGATACGCAAATACCGCCTTCTCTTACTTTTTCATGGTACCTTCTCAAATGTCCTTATCATGAGCCTATCTAAAACAGCAACCCCTCCTCCAGCACATCTCTGACTTGTTTACATCTCTCCATAGGATTTACCTGGCATGTTATCTTTGCCTACTTTTTGTTTTGCACACTTAGAACAGTGCTTGGCACAAAAAAGAAATTCAAATGAATTTTTCAAAATATTTTCTCATAAACCATTATATTCAATGTTCACAATCCCCTGAAAACTAGTGAAAAACAGAATAAATAGTACACATTTTACAATCTTTTAAAATATGAAAGTACAAACATGCAAAAATGTTAAACGATCTGTCTATGATCACACATCAGCAGAGCAATCCTTAGAACTGGGGTTGGGTCTCTCGCATCTTTTCCAATTCACATCACTGTGCCCATGAGTAAATCAAAGAGCAGGTGTGTACTTAATTTTGCACAGTGATCTCTAAAAGCTCAACCTGAAATCTAGTCCTTTATATCACAATCAAACATGAAGTAGCACCTGAACTGTACATGCCTCAGTAGTTGTTCATTTTCTTTTCACTAAAAAGCTCTGATAGAGGGCATCAGACTATCATTGAAATTTACAGATCTTGTGACAATTCCGGTCAAAAGGAAAAAGCAGTAATGAATGTGCCAAGAAATAGTTAAGTATTCAAGTATTCTCTGTCTTCCTGTGCCCACTGCAGCACAGTTAACACTAAAGGGTAAACCAGCACCTTGGTAAACAAGCTTCAAAGGGTGTCTTTGGTTCTCAAAAGACTTTTTGTTGCCATTCTACAGAACAGAGAATGGCAAAGAAACTATCTGGAGACAATGGACACGATTTTTCTTAATTAGTTGTTTGCAAAACAACCTCAGAACCTGCAATCTAGTTATAAACAAGCAGTAATGTGAAAAAGCATCAATTTTAAAACAGAAGTCACTCTTCACCTTGGCAGAACAATTGGTTTTGACTCAAAAAATGCATCAATTCACTAAGTACTATGTCAATACAGAAAAAATTTTCATATATAACAGTACTAAATATTAAGAGACAGATTAGATCCTTCAGTTATAAAATAATTTAATTTCCAGACTCTTGCCAACAGTCATTCTCCTGTTTCTGGCATCCTTTGCCACAGTTGGAAACTGTGTATCTAGGTCAGAAAAGACAAGTAGCTTTTCAGAACAGCTCAATATCTTTGGCACAAGTGTTGATAGTAAAATTCAATCCTTTCACAAATTCCTTTTAAAATATACTATGATGTAAATCACAAGATTAGTACTTTACAGACAGTAGTCTAATATTTAAGAAAAGCCACCGGGGAAAAACAAACACATGCTAGATTTACAAAACTGATATAGGTTGTGAGTTTGAGCTCCACTTTGGGGACACAGATTACTAAAAAATAAATAAGTAAACTTTAAAAAAATTGATAGAGGTAATGAAAATACAAGGTAGCCAATACAATGTAATTAGTGTAAGATCAATGAGTTTAGGATCAGAAGATCTGCCTTCTAATTTCAGCTCTGCTACTAATGAACTAGCCAATTTTGAACAAATCTCAACTCTCTGAGCCCCAAATTCCTTTGTTTATAAAGTAAAAGGGTTAGACTATATCCAGATTACTTTTTAGGTACTGTGTTTAAACATGATTCTGTAATAAACCAGAAACCGACAAGTACATTTTATATGAGACATATTAAATTTAATCCTTAAAAGTATGTTTTTAAATGTAATAGTATTTTAAATAATGTAGATAAAACTAAAAACTAGGTACTTGGGGAAATCTGAATATGGAATAATTTGATAACATTATGGAATTATCTCTAGAGGGTAATAACTGTATTGTGTGGGTTTCTCTTGGTGGGGATATTGATATCTAATTTGAGAGATACACAGTATTTACAGATGAAATTATTTGAAAATCTGAGATTTTCTTTAAAATAATGTAGTTGGGGGTTGCAGGATAGTGAAATAAGAATGGATTTATGTTGATAATTACTGCAAACTGATAGGGGTTCTCCATGGTTCATAGGCGTTCTCTCTACTTGTACACGTTTAAATATTTCCATAAGAAGGTTTTTAAACAGAAACAAATTTATCAAGAATCTAAAGAGCCAATTTTCAATTTACCTGTAGTAAAAATGAGATTTTCATGTCGTGTTTTCTTCAGGCACAACATGTTGGCTTTAGGGAATCCATTATATTAACTGCACAAAACCAAAACTATAAAACCATCTTAGGGAGCAATTTAGTAATAACTAATAAGGTGTGGATAATCTACAGCAACAATACTATTTCTGGTTACATTACGTAGGAAACTCCAACAAAAACACAGTAAGATAGGTTAAGATCAATGTTCACAGCAGCACTTTTTATAATCATGAAACACTGGAAACCTAAATGTCCATCAACAAGAGAATGAAGATATAAATTGTGTAGTTAATGGATTACAGTGATACCTTTCATTTCTAAACCCACAAAAATGTTGGGTGGCAAAGCTAGTGGCAGAGTAATTCATATAAAGTGATTCCTTTTATAAAGAGTTTGAAAATGCATAAAATGTTATATATAATTTATCGATAAATTATTTTTAGTGTAAAAACCATTCGAGGTAGTGACAAACAAAATTCAGGAGTGGTTACCACTGGTAAAAGAAGGAATAGAGCAGCATCAAGGAGGGATACACACATGCTATGTATCTGAGTACTACTTCTTAAGAAAACAAAGCAAATCTGGCAACATGCTAGCTTGTGAAAAAGTTGTGTGTGGTGAGTATACATTATCATATTCTATTTTGTCTATATGCCCAAAACAATTCATAATTTCAAAATGTTTTTAAAATTATGCCCACATGTATAAAATATTCAGAAAGAAAAAGGAGCCTTGGTCCTTTTATTTTTTTAAGATTTTATTTATTTATTTGACAGAGATAGCGAGAGTGAACACAAGCAGCGAACACAAGCAGCAGGGAGCTAGAGAGGGAGAAGCAGGCTCCCCACTGAGCAGGGAGCCTGACGGAGGGCTCTATCCCAGGACCCTGCGATCATGACCTGACCGGAAGGCAGACGCTTAACGACTCAACCACCCAGGTGCCCCAAACCTAGGTCCTCTTAGGCAGAAAATTATTTCAGCTCTTAGCCTCTGGGGATACCAAATTTTTCAATTTAAACTAAATACTGATGTTGGATAGAAGACACAAGAAAGTTCCCTCATCAAAGAAGACTAAAGTGTGTGTGTGTGTGTGTGTGTGTGTGTGTGTGTGTATGTGTGTGTGTGTATTTAACAGAATGAAATGTATTCCTACATAGATTTATTCAGGTGACTAACCAAAGACTTTCAAAGTATTAGAGAGTATAGGCTAGAATCACTGTCACTGTTTGAAGGTCGCAAAACAATATAGGAGGTAAAAATGTCCAGAGACCCTCTAATTCTAAATAAAGATCAAGTAGTACTTTTGTTAGGGCAGAACTATGGAAAGCCTAAGATGTTTCCCAAGTCTCTATAACCTAGTAGAACTCAACTACCAAGTTCTGTCTCCTCTGAAGATTTTGTCAGGATTTGATTACAGGCTTTCTTACGGGAAGTGAAGTTCAGCACAGGCTTTACTCTAGGGCAAAAGTCAGAAAATCTTTTCTTACAGGGACAATGTAGTAAATAAACACTGTAGGCCTGCAGGCCTACAGTCTCGGTAGCAATACTGAACTTTGCCACTGTAGAATGAAAATAACGTGGGTGTGGTTGCGTTTTAATAAAGCTTTACTGACAGAGTTTGTAATCCTTGCTTTACCTCATGGTCTTTCTAGTGTTTCACCCACATGCCCAGGGTGTCAATCAGGTCTCTCTCTCAAATCTGCCTGAGCCAGAGCTCCAATATCCCACAGCTGTACAACCTCTAGCATTCTGTTCCATTCTGTTCCATTCCCAACTCTGGAGCAGCCACTCTGATTAACCTTCCAGCCCTTCTCCCCTATGGACAGCCCTAATCTTCACCAATAATTCATGAGGAATCCACACAGAAACATTTGGGAACCCCTCCTATAGCACTTCCTCTTTCCAGTGTCCTGCGCTAAAGATTCTAGCCATTTTAGCTGCCCTAAATTCTGACTCAACACAGTTAGGCCACTGTGCTCTGCTTAGATTCCAGCTCAGGAAACTGTTCAGGCAGCTCAGGCAGAAAGCAGGGGCAATCGTGAGGCTCATTTCATGAATTTCAAGATCACGGGCCTGTTGTCCAAAGCCTGAAAGAGCTGCCTCATATATTTTGTCCAGTCTCATGTTTTTTAATGGCAGAAAGGCTAGTCCAGAACCAGTTACTCCTTCATAGTCAGAAGAAGAAGTTGTAGTCAATAACATTCTAGTTTCTATTATATATCAAGACCTCTGCTGGGGCATAGCTAAATCTGAAGCAATGGTATAATCCAAAGGGCATCAGGGTGAGAATAACTAACCATTTATTCATTCACTCATCCACCCATCCAACAAATCCGAAGTATCGTAATGTACCAGGAACATGCTGACTTTACATCTTCAAACCTCAGTTTTAATACAGTCTACAGTAGGACTATCACCTGCCCTGCCAATCACCCAGGTTTTAGGTAAGGATTAAAGGTGAGGACATGCATATAAAAGCATTTGATAAAGCCCTACACAAATACACGTTATTTTTGTGATGGCAGCAATGATACCCTTATTAATAAAGCACAAGAAGTTCTCTCTGTACACTTTCCCAACAGCAGAAACATGTAAATAGATGGCTTTGAAAGAGCTGGGTGTGTATGTGTGCACTTGCATGCACACTCATGCTCTGGAGAAGAGGAGATTTCAGAATTCAAATCTGCCAGAGAACAAAGTACGTAATATATAGAAGTGACAGGAGATATGATACCTGCCATACAAATGCTTGTGACAAGCTGCACGAATAGGAGAACGGCATTTAAGTGAAGTCCTGTATAGAAACTTAAAACCAAAGTATAGGCAAAATAATTTCTGAACATGTTTTATTGCAGAATGCTTTAATACAAATTTATTTAAGCTTTATTCCAACTATTTTAAAATTCAAGAATAAAAATAACTTCTCATATAAATAATACATTCATGTAACATCCTTTTAATGTTCGTCTAAATGGATCAGCAAGGTCATATTCATTTTCTTACCAACAGTCATTATAAAAAAAATTTTTTTGAACCATACATCCAGAGAAAGGGTAAATCATTCCAAAGACATATAGGATGGTAAAAGGTTAGGGAAAAATCATGAGAGCAGACCAGTGACCTCCACTCAGGTTTAAAGCACAAATATGAAACCAGCTTTTAACAAGGGTTTATTTTCTACTGGGGGTTAGAGATGAGCAATGAGTGTTAGTCACATCTGAAGGTACATTCCACCTTCTCTGCTGTCCTACCACTGCAATCTCAGGCCTTGAAATAAATGTCATCGGCAATGTTACAAGATACTGGCATATAAAATAAGAAAAGGAAAAATAATCCCTTCAAGATACAGAAGGGTTGACTATAAAATAAATTATATTCAAGTATATTAAAATCAAGAACTTTTGGTCATCAAAAACACCCTAAAGAACATGAAAAGTCACAAACTGAAAAGGCTTTTGGAATATATACAGCCAACAAAAGTATGGATGTATATATAACGACTTAAAATCCAAAAGAAAAGCACAAACAACCCAGGTGAAAGAAAAAAAAAAAACAGAGGTGACAAACAAGCATCTCACAGGAAAAAAACAAAAAACACAAGACCGATAAAAACATAATACCATTTATACCCATTCAAGCAACACAAATTTAGTCTGACAATTCCAAGTGTTAGAAAGGGTATGTCCATGGTGTCTTTTATAGATTGATAGTGGGAAAACATGTCTGGCATAATTTCCACAAACTGAATAATCCCATTCTCTATTACCTAGGGGTTTTACTCCTAGGTATGTGTGAAGAGAAACTTACATGTACAAAAGACATGTATTAAAATGATCATAGCAAAATTGTTCATGGTAGCAAAAACCTAGAAAACATGGAAAATGCCCATGCACAGGAGAATGAATGAATAAACTATGTTATTTTTGTATAAAGGATTACTACTCAGCAAAGTGAAGGACTACAATGACATGAAACAATATGGATAAATCTCAGCAATACAATATTAAATAAAATACTAAGTCCCAAATGATTACATATAAAATGTCTTTTTTGTAAAATTAAAGCCAAAACAAAAAGATATACTTTCTAAGAATCCATAAAGATGTGATGAAGCTATACAAAACCGGAAAATAAGAGAATGAGAAACAGAATTCAGGTTATAAGTTCTGGGACGAGGGGAGAGGCACGAGGGTGGGAGAACCTAAAAAAAGTCAGATGTAGATTATTAAGGACCTATCCTTTTGTTCTGGTGGCGGGTTCAGAGGGGCTTCTTAAATTCTTAAAAAGAGAACAAGCCTGGATAGCTCAGTCGGTTGAGTGCCCAACCCTTGATTTTGGCTCATTGTGATCTCAGGGTCCTGGAATGGAGCCCAACATCAGGCTCTGTGCTCAGTGGGGGGTCTGTTTGAGATTCTTTCCCTCTGCACACCACCCCCCAGCCACAAGCACACTTGATCTCTCTAAAATAAATAGTCTTTAAAAATAAATAAAATAAAAAGCAAGGCTTTGTGTGAACCAATGAGAGCATGCCCTAAACAAGGATTACAGTTAATCCATTATCTAATTCCATCTACATTATATCTAATTTTTTTTTAAAGATTTTATTCGTCAGAGAGAGAGTGCAAGCAGGGGGAACAGCAGGCAGAGGGAGAGGGAGAAACAGACTCCCTGCTGAGTAGGGTGCCCAGTGGGGGACTCAATCCCTATCAGTAACTCTGGGACTGAGACACTCAGGCATCCCTATATCAGATTTTTTAAAAAGCTTCCAAGCCTATGTTAACTAAAGCCTATGTTGGTTGACTAAACGGAGTATGGATCTTCTTGACTGCAGTATAACTTTTTTAATTTAAGTCAAATCTACTCAACTGTAAACAGCTATTATACTATGGTTCCTAATGTGGATAACTTTAAAAATATCAATTGCTAAAATGGTATCCTAAGTTACTAGTCCAGTTATTGTGTCTAAGTCACATATTATGATTGGACTTCTGGCACACTCAATACGACAGTATTTATGAAACTGCAATTTAGGGCGCCTGGGTGGCTCAGTGGGTTAAAGCCTCTGCCTTCGGCTCAGGTCATGATCTCAGGGTCCTGGGATCGAGGTCCGCATCGGGCTCCCTACTCAGCGGGGAGCCTGCTTCCTCCTCTCTCTCTCTGCCTGCCTCTCTGCCTACTTGTGATCTCTCTCTCTCTGTCAAATAAATAAAATCTTTAAAAAAAAGAGAGAGAGAAAGAAACTGCAATTTAATAAGTACTCATAGCTTGCTACATACTGGAAAGGGAACAAAAACTTCCAGGTCCATAGAAAATGTCCTTGTATTTTACAAGACAACTTGTTTCTTACCCAACCCTTAAAATATAGATGCCAACTCAAGAGTCTCATAACTCATAAATGACACTTTCAAGTCAACCTCGGTATTTTTTCACAACCTTTATTCAGAAAAAGAACAAGTAAAATGCAAAAATTCTTCCTTAATGCAGATTTTGTCAGCTATTAGAAAACTTAAAATTAGGGTTTTCATAACAACTAACTCAACCACTTAATAATAAATAAGTACCCATGTATATATTTAACATTCAAGAAAAAATAAGACTATAAAAACAATCTGTTCTACTTAATGTGTACATTTTGTAATTTCCAATTAATATGGTATTTATAGTACTATATATTCACCTACCTCTGACAGAGGTTCATGAGGAAAACAGTTATATAAATAACTGATAAACATACATGAAAAATGATCTTCATATTGAAAAGAAATCCCCTTGTCTGAATTTCCCATGGGAAAGGAACTTCAAACTTCTAAGATAATATATTTATTACCTTGAAAGCTTTAAGCTGTTTAACCATCTGGGAAATACTAAACCAAGAAAGAGAGCAAGAGAACGACAAAGGGGAAAGAGCAAGTAATGCAAGTAATGATATGAAAAATAGATTGTCATTTTGTGAAATGTTATTATTTACCTGTCAAACACTCCCAGATCACCTAAGTTTTCCCAACACAGAGCCTTCACATGACTATCAAAGATCTGACCCTCAAATAAGGAGGATAAAAACATTAGAGGCAATACTGAAATAGGAATATTTCCTACCAGCATTATCATTAGGCAGATAAGACATCAATTAATGAATAAACATGTCTTAAAACACACTACCCTACAACATTATACAAAGCAATTCTTACAAAGCATTACACAAAGTAAATTCAGCATCACAGACAATCCTGTGTGATTCAAAGTCTCATCATCTGACAGATGCAAAAACAGACTTCTAAATTAAAGAACTCTTACAAGATCACTCAAGTAGTATATGGCAGCAACTAAATGCAAACTCAGGTCGACTGACAGACTTCTATTCACAAAAAACTAAAGGAAAAACAATGGAATGTAGGACAGAAGACCAGGGATATATAATGTTGGAATGGCCACTAACAGCCACAGAGACCTTTCCCCTGGCCCTGTGGATTCTGTTTCCAGAAAAATAAGACTTCCCACCCTATGTGCTTCACAGGCTACTGTGAGGATCATGGAATAACAGTTGGGCAAGTATTTTAGAAAGTACAGTGTTATATAAACAGGGAAGATGACCCTTCCAACCTAACCAATGACAGCGAATCCTGAACTCAAGGGACAGCAACACAATACCATGAGCTTGTGACCGGTGTTTTTTTCAGTCTGCAACAAATTCTGCAGTTCAAGAAGAATGCAGACTAAATCTCAATTATTCAGTGTGTGACTCATAAACGGAAAAATACAACCACTAGATTATTTATCAAAACTTGATAGCCCTTGGGTGGCTCACTCATTGGGCATCTGCCTTCGGCTCAGGTCACAATCCCAGGATCCTGGGATGGAGCCCCACGTCAGGCTCTCTGCTCAGCAGGGGGAACCTGCTTCTCCCTCTCCTGCCTCCCCTGCTTGTGTGTGCGCACGCTCTCTCTCTCGCTCTCTCTGTCAAATAAATAAAATCTTAAAGAAAACCAAAAACTTGATAGTTTATCAAGCAGAACAGAATAAATTCTCTCTTGCCTATAAAAAGGCCTCCCCAATCCCTATCAGTAATAATGATGATGCCACAGTAATAATATGCCAAGCACCTGGGTAAGCATTTTATATGCATTACTTCATTTAATCCTCAAAAACCCTGTGGAAGATGTGATTATATCAATTTTTCCAAGGAAACAATCGTCTAGAAGAGTAACTTAACTGAGATCAAGCAGCTAGTCAATGGCAAAGCCAGGACTCAAACCAGATAACCTGTCTACAGAACTGGAGCTCCCTGTGAGTCACTCTGCTATAAAGCATCTGCCAAAAAAGCCCACTCATCTCTCAAAGGCTACCTCTCCTGGAAGCCTTCCTTCATCCAAGTCTAAAACCAATTCTCTCTTCAAAGCACCATTTCATCTGTGGCAACACCTCTATCTACCTATCTTATACAGTTATGAAAGAACAAACATAAAAATCTATTAACAATGTGAATATATACATACACACAAACACACACATATGTACACACATATATGTGTATAAAAGAGCAAGCATGTAACTAACCTGAGTCTTGGGCTCTTCATCCCTGAAGAACCATCTACATCAACAAGACCCATTTTAAAACTAAACAACAATGTATTTAAACATTCTTAACAGGGACATTAAGTTATTTGCCCAGTACCATAGGGTGAGTAAAAGAGCCAAGATATGAATTCATGTTTATTTCTGTATTCATGTTATTTATGTTTATTTATGATTCATGTACTAAATCAGCTTCCTGATTCCAAAGCCCAGTGTTCTCGGTACTATCTACACTGCTCACCCAACCATTTAGCCTCTCAGATCTTAATTCTTAAGGATGGAGGTGGGGTAGGGACCAGAGCGATGCCAGTCCCTCTTGCTACTAGTCAACAAATATTTACTGAAACAAAATTACAGAAACTAAATAAACACAGTGTTGGTAATGGAACTCCAGCTTCCAAGTGAGATTCCGTACTCTAGTTTTTCCAGAGCACAAAGTTAGACCTACTCCCTCCCTATCCCCAGTAACAATGAGAAAAAGAAAGGATCTCGAAAATCTGATTTCCAACTTCTGCTGGAAATTAGACTCAAGCATGCTTACTCAGTAACCTATTCTCAGAAATAAGATGCTCAACCGTTAGAATAAAAATTTCAAAATACCACCATTAACTTCTTAAATCTTTCACCTACATTATGCCCTCAGCTTAGACAGCACCTTCCCCATGCAGACTTCCCTGATCTTGACCTGTACCTCTGCCCCTTCCCAACCAGGACTGAATAAATTAGCCCTCTCATATGCTCCCACTGCACTAACTTTGCCTTATGTTGCACCACTTACCAGTTCTATAACTACATGTTCCTTAAAGGAAGATAATTATGTTTTGTTCTCTGCTGTACTCCTTTGTATATATCACAGTACCTGGATACTAAGCTCTCAAATATTTGTCAAATGAATAAACAAATGAATAAATGATGACCCAGTTATGGCTCTGTCTTGGCACTTTTTTTGAGAGAGAGACAGAGAGAAAGAGCAAGGGCAAGCGAGTGTGTGCGTGAACAGGGGGATGGGGAGAGGGAGAGAGAGAATCTTAAGCAGGCTCCATGCCCAGCGCTGAGCCCAATGCTCAGCTTGATCTCACAACCCTTAAAATAATAACCTGAGCCAAAATCAAGTCGGATGCTTAACCGAATAAGCCACCCAGGTGCCCCTGTCCCGGTATTTTTGTGGGGGGCATATGAGCACCTCCTCATCATTCTCCACAGCTATAACACAGCTAGACTCATAACTTAGACAATCTTGCCCTAGGGCCTTATCTCTACTAGGCTGCAGACAAGCAGGTGCTATGAGCACAGTTACTGTGCACCCTTTGCTTGCTGGGGAGCAAATGCAAGTTTATAAGAGTGTGCTTCAACTGAGATGCTGACTGCAATTCATTCTAAAGGTGCTTTATTCCCAGATAATTCATTTGAGGAAACTGCTCATATAAACAGTAAACACTACTACCACATCATACACAATGACATGGCCAATCCTGTAAAATGATCACCTTGGCAGTTACTTCATTTTTGATCCCCCATGTTCCACAGTGTGTACAAAGCACTTTATATTAATCATCTAACTTAATCCTTACATCAGCCCATGATCAGTCTCCATTTTAAGGCTCCTCATTTGAGGAACTGAGACTCACCACAAAGGCAAATGTACAATTTGAAATCTTTTGGCACCTAAATCTGTTAGGTGCCAAAACCTGTGGGTCTCTACACTGAAGTGCCTTCAAGTAAAAGATACCTGCCTTGTCTGCTTCATAAGGTATGGTAATCAACTGAAAATTCAGCTAAGGGGTCAGAAAGAAACAATCATCCAGTAACTTAAAAGGTAAGGTTAGGCTTTCCATTCAGCATCATACAGATACAAACTCAACGCGAAAGATAAAAGGAGCTTCAAGAATCAAAACTGTCATAATGAAATGAATTATACAATCCTAAATGATGCTGTCGTAAGAAAACTTAAGTCACTGTTAGAAGTTGAGCTTTTTCAAAACAGTTAATCAAAATGATGAATATAAGGACAAATTGATCATCTGTTAACAGGGTGGTTAAAGGTTAGAAAAGCAGACCAGAAAGAGGAAAACAGGAAAAAAATCTTTTATTCCAAGAAAAACAGACCATATGCAAAATTCTTCCCTTGCCAACTTACAGAAAACACAAAGAATATGGAAAATAGGAAAAATGTGTATTTACAGGAATTAAAAAAAAAGCTGCCAATTAAAACAAAAATGTTTAAATCATTAGTAATTGGAGACCACAGAATATCTGAAATACAATCTAAAAAACAGCACCATGTGTTTAGTTCCTCTACACTGAGAGTATATTAACTGAAAGGCAATTTGTCTATCAAAATCATTCCAATAAGTTAAAGAAGTTAAACCTCACTTAAAATCACAATTAGCTGCTTGTTGGGTATTGTCCATAAAGGCATCTGGTTTTATGCTGAACTATTCAACCTTAGAAGAAATACATACATTCTTAAGTCATTTCCCATTCTCCTTTGTGACAATATTTGAGGATACTGCCATTTTTATACTGTAAATCCACACTGCTTCTCTGGCATATGTTTGCTTTTCTACTTCTTAAAAGATTAATGAGTCCTCACTTAAACGCATTCCTACTTTGTCAGTCTTGATGCTTCAAAGGCTTCATACAATTTCCCTTGGGAAAAAAAATGTTAACAGAGAAAACGTTTTTTTATTCTTCATACCTATGGTGGAAGCTTAGTTAGCATCCTCATGTTACATGCTGTTTCCTGAAGAGACCATATTAAACAACACAGAGATGTTTCTAAATTCAGCAACCAGCACAATCCCTACATCTTTCCTAAGGCATATTTACAGCTTCCTCCTATGACACACTGTTTCATCACAGATTTAACTACCTCCCTCCCTCTCTTCTGACTACAGATTTTTTTTTAAAGAGTTAAAATTATTTATTTATTCATTTATTTATTTGAGAGAGAGCACATGAAGGAGCATGCCAGGGAGGGCAGGGGGAGGCAAGGCGGGAGGCAGGAAGAGATGCAGGGAGAGATGCGGGGAGCAAAGGGAAAGGGAGAGAGAAACTTTAGCAGATTCTGCACTGAGTGTGGAGCCCAAGAGACCTGAGCTGAAACCAAGATTCGGGACACTTAACTGACTGTGCCATCTAGGCAGCCCCTGACAACAGAGCCTTAACATGTTTTCTTCACTATTATTGTTACTGATAAAATGAATTAACTGAGGAGATTAGGAATGGTATGTAATATGTAATCAAAAAATGATGCAATGGGGAAATGAACTAATGAATCACACAGCTTATCCACACATTAATACAACTTCGCATTAATAAAACTTCAGGTTTTACATTCCCTATACCCAGGTGCAGTGGTATGAAAAGATAATTTGGTTATAATACTTATCCTATACATATTTTATTGGTAATCAGAACTGTGATTAACCATGTACCAGACAATGGTTACTAATATACATTATCTCATTTAATAATAAAAATGATGCCAAATACTTAAACTGTACTTACTCTGTTCCAGCCATTGTTCTAAGTACAATGCATATATTCTTTTTTTCCTTGTATTTATTTTTTATTTTTTTATTTATTTTTTAAAATTTTACTTATTTTTATTATTATTACTTGCCCCAGGGGTACGGGTGTGTGACTCGTCAGGCTTACACCCTTCACAGCCCTCACCATGGCACACACCCTCCCCAGTGTCCGTAACATTGCATATATTCTTATCTAGTCCTCATAACAACTATGAGGTAAGTACTATAATTTTTTCAAATCCACAAATGAGGAAACTGAGACTCTGAAAAGTTAACTGATAGTATAAATGAGGAAGTGATACANCCTTGTATTTATTTTTTATTTTTTTATTTATTTTTTAAAATTTTATTTATTTTTATTATTATTATTTGCCCCAGGGGTACAGGTCTGTGACTCATCAGGCTTACACCTTTCACAGCACTCACCATAGCACAAATCCTCCCCAATGTCCATAACATTGCATATATTCTTATTTAATCCTCATAACAACTATGAGGTAAGTACTATAATTTTTTCAAATTCACAAATGAGGAAACTGAGACTCTGAAAAGTTAACTGATAGTATAAATGAGGAAGTGATACAGCCATAATTGAGATTTAGGTTGGAATAAGGAATCAGGACAAGCTCTTACCCTCCAAGTAATACTTTCTGCTTTTGCGATATCACCCCACCCCAAACAACTCTTCGAGGACTCTCTGCCATCTAAAAAAATGAGGTACCACCTCACATACAATCTTAATCTCCAACAACATTTACAACCTTCACCTAGAGCCAAATAAACAGTGCTGCCGTGCCCTAAATCCATCATTTAGCCCTCTATGCCTTTCTTCATGTGATTTGCCCCTGCCTAAAACAGCTTCTACGATCTCCACACTCAACAAATCTGCCTGGAGTTCAGATAAACATTCCACCTCCTTTCCAGGACAATCTGACACTTCCAGGCAAATGTGAAATTCCCTTTGCATAAATTCTTTCAGTAATTACAAGCTATCACCATTTTAGCTGTTAGCCTCCTTGCAACTTTAATGTTTTTGGCATGCTTTTCTCTAAACTATAAAATTGAGTGTCAGAATTATATCTCAAAATCTGCAGTCTGTACCAGTGTTATATATATAAAAGGAGCTGGATAAATACCGTTGAAGAGGTGAAGATATACTTCCTTTTAGTGAGAGGCAGTAAGGCAAAGTGGGGAAAGTATAGGTCTTGATGTCCAACAGACCTGGATCTTAACCTACTATTTGCTAACTGTTTGGCAAGTTGTCCTGAGTTTCTATTCACACCTGAACAAACAAAAATAAAACCTACATCTCACAGGGTTGTTTTAAAATGTAAGTGAGAGCAAAAAGACAAATTACCTTCAAAGGACAGGCAGATTGACAGCTCTCAATATTTACAGTGGAAGCCAGAAAATGGAGGAATGGCTATCTTCAATTGCTTAAAGAAAGTAACCTGCAATACAGAATTCTCTATCCAGGGAACATATCCTCCAGGAATGAATGCACTTTTTCGGGGAGAGAGAAAAGGGAGATTTCACCACCAGAAGACCTAAACTAAAAGAAATTCTAAAGGGTGTTCTTCCAACTGAAAGAAAATTATCACAGATAAAAGATCAGAGTTCAGACAGAGGAAGAGCAAAGAAAGTGATAAATACAGTTGACCCTTGAACAACACAAGGGGTTAGGGGCGCTGACTCCTCCCCATGCAGAAAATCTGCATAAAACTTTTGACTCCATCGAAACTTAACTACTAATAGCCTACTGTTGCCCTGAAATCTCACTGATAACATAAACACTCAACACATATTTTGTATGTTATAGGTATTATATACTATACTCTTTTAACAATAATGTATGCTAGACATTGGGGAGAGTATGTGCTATGGTGAGCGCTGTGAATTGTGTAAGACTGATGAATCACAGACCTGTACTCCTGAGACAAATAATACATTATATGTTAACTAAAAAAAATAATGTATGCTAGAGAAAATGTTATTAAGAAAATTATAAGGGGTGCCTCAGTGACTCAGTTGGTTAAGGGGTTCACCTTTAGCTCAGGCTCCTAGGATAGAGCCCCATATCAGGTTCCAGCCTCAGGGAGGAGTCTTTTTCTCTCTCTCCCTCTCCCTCTGTGTGTGCTCTCTCTCTCTCTCTCTCTCTTGCTCTCTTTCTCAAATAAATAAAATCTTAAAAAAAAAAAAAAAGCAAACCATAAGGAAAATACATTTATAATTATTACATTATATGGAAAAAAATCCATGTACAAGTGGACCTATGCAGTTCAAACCTGTGTTGTTCAAGAGTCAACTAAAAACAGATACATCCAAATTAATATTAACAATTCAAATGTTATAAAAAATAACAACATTGACTTTTGGAGTGTAAATATATAAAGTATACAACTATAACAATGTATAATTTGAGAAGAGGGTAAAGGAAATTAAAGTGTTCGAAGATGAATACATTGTCAAGATAAAGGGTAACAGTATCAAGTAAAAATAGACTAATAAGTCAAAGATGCATGACAAATTTTCTTTAAAAAAAAAACCATCAAAAGAACGGAAAAAGACTATATAGCTTCCAAAATCATCGAGAAAAAGTTTATTTAAAAAATACCTCAGTCTCCTTACCTTTGTTTTTATTTTTCATATCACTGTCTTATTTAGCAGTACAGGGCAACTGACATATGAAATGCCCTACATTAGGATTTCTCTGATTATTTTCTCATTTCTGGCAATAATACACCCAGAGGTGTTACACAGCTTTATTGCATCAAGTCAGGGAGTACTTGATGTCAGCTTGGTGATCCTAAGTTTAATCACTTGGTTAAGGTGGTAAATGCCAAATCTCCACATTATAAATTTATTTTCTCTTTTGTAAGTAGTAAGATACTTTAATACTGTGTGAATATCCTTTTTCCTAACAACTTAGCAGCTTTAGCATCCACCAATGATCCTGGACTGAACTAAATTATTACACTGGGGTACACAAAAACGTGATTTTCTACTTATGTCATTCCTTTCGCATTTATTTTCTGATGATGTTGTGCAAAGAAGATATCTACCTTTCTCTCCACACCCCTTTCCTTCCTCTCCTCCTCCCCCAACTCATTATGAACTAACAGAATATTCTTAAAATCCAATGTCCATTGCTATCATTCTTTGTCACGCATACCCAAGTTGTCTCAAATTTGGCCAATGGTAGGCTTTACAAGTGAGTTCCTGTGTCCTTTGGACATGAACTGCTAATCTCTGACAGCTTCCTTGCTTTTTTTTTTTTTTTTAAGATGTATTTATGTGAAAGAGAGAGCCTGTGAAAGAGCAAGTGGGGGGAGGGACAGAAGAAGAGAATCTTCAAGCAGACTCCCTGCTGAGCATGGAGTCTGATACTGGGCTCTATCCCATGACCCATGAGATCATGACCTGAACCAAAACCAGGAGTCTGATACTTAACCAACTAAGCTACCCAAGCTACCCAAGCACCCCAGCTCCCTTGCTTTTTGACACAAGACGCCCCAGACTCAGCTAGCACTTTTCCTGCCCCACACCTGGAACCAGCTCCAAGGAACATTTCTCCAAGGATCCTTTTAGTGGGAAGTGATACTGAAAATTAAATTATCTGTGCACTAGGTATTCTCTTCTCCACTGGATGCCATTGCTGCTAAGTCCTTTCAGTGGACAGGGCAAGTAAATATATTTGTTTTTTAAATCATAAGTTTATATTGATATTTCCAACTCAGATTTAAGATTACAAGGTTTTTTCTTCTCGGTTTTATTTTCTTCCACTAAAAATCCGATTCTAAAAAACATTGTATTTATGCGTTGGGTTTTTTTTTTTTTAAGATTTTATTTATTGAGTTGAGAGAGAGAGGGAGGGAGAGCACACAAGCAGGGGGAGCAGGAGGCAGAGGGAGAGGGAGAAGCAGGCTCCCCATTGAGCGGGGAACCCAAAACAAGGCCAGATTCCACAACCCTGGGACCATGACCTGGGCCGAAGGTAAAAACTTGACGAACTGAGCCACCCATGCCCCTATATTTACGTGCTTTTTAATTAACAAAAATCATGAAATGAAGTTTGATATCTATTTGTGATATAAGCCCTCAGAGGCAAGAATCTTCATGCCACTTTATAAAAGTTTTATTTTTGATTACTGACACAAAAAGAACAAAGGTGCTAGAGTAGAAAAACAACAAAGCACAAGAGAAGGTAGGCAAGCCACTCTGGAATACCATAGTTAGCTAGACAAAATTCCACAAGGATTGGCACCAGAAGAAGCTGAACTTCCTTTCTTTCATAAATCATACTCGGCAACATACATTTTTAAAGTTCTGAATCTTGGACTGCCACAGAATAAAATCTTCTGAGAAAAAGAAGAAAAAATCTACTCACATTTTTATATTAGTTTTAATCTTGACAAGAGAGATGTGAGCTCCATTTATGAAGAAACTAAGAAGAGATAAAGCTGACGAAAGAGAGACCAGCCCATGCCTTGTCTAATCTGTGTCCAGTCATTGGCCCAAATCTTTTTTTGTAACTGTTTCCTAAGAGCTGGGCAAACTTTTAAACAAAAATGTAATTCTTCATTCAAAGAACAAAATAGCTTTCATGAACTCTCTCCCAATTTCAAAAACAAAAAAAGAGCTATTACCTACAGAATCAACCAGATTCCATCTGACTTAATTCAACCCTATCACCATTTCCAACATACCATTCACTTCTAATCCAGTCAGATCACAAAGTTCTCTCTCCCCCCAAAAATGCCAAGATTATCCCAGCCTACACAGTCTTTATTTTTTTCATGCAACTTCCACTGAGCATTTATTTACTATATACATCCTATAGTCTGTACTTAATACTAAAAGAACAAAGATTAAAAAAAAAGAAATCTCCCATCAAAGTCTTAATAATGTAATAGACACATGGAACTGATCAGGTAGAATCAAGCAAATATTATCCTGGGTACAAAGTCTTACTGAAAGGACAAAGATGTTAAAAAAAGATGTGACCAACCAGAACCTACATGTATTACTGATGGGAGTAAAGTGGAAAAACTACTTCAGAAAACTTTTTGGCATTCTCCCCTAAAGCTACAGACACAGAATCCATGACCCAGCAATTCCACTCCGTGCCACATACCCACAGAAATGTGTGTATATATGTAAACCAAAAGACATGCAAGCATATTCATAACAGCACTTACTTGTATTAGTCAAAGCTGGAAATAACCCATACTTATGGAAATAGCCCATCCATAGAATGCATGGTGTTATATTCACACAACAGAACCATATAAAATCAACTCTTGTCACAAACAAGAACAAGAACATGGATGAAGCTCACAAATGAGCTTGAGTGTTGAAAGAAATCATATACACCAAACATAAAATAGACCTTTGATTATATAAAGTCGGTAAGAGGCAGAATTACTCATGTCAAGATAGCTGTTACCTAGTGGGGAAGAAAGTGGGGAGTTTCTAGGAGGGGGCATGAGAGGCTTCTGTGATGTTTATATTATTCTATTTCTTCTTCTGGGTACTGGTTAAAAGGATGAACTTCATGAAAACCCACCAAGCTGTATATTCTTGGGACTTAGGCACTGTTTCACTACACTTCAATGACATTTACTTTAAAAAGATGAGAAAGAAGTAGGGCACCTGGGTGGCTCAGTGGGTTAAGCCTCTGCCTTCAGCTCAGGTCATGATCCCAGGGTCCTGGGATAAAGCCCCACATCGGGCTCTCTGCTCCCCCTCTCTCACTGCCTGCCTCTCTGCCTACTTGTGATCTCTCTCTGTCAAATAAATAAATGAAATCTTAAAAAAAAAAAAAAAGATGAGAAAGAAGTAGACAGGTAAGTAAACAAGCATTTATATCTTTTTTTTTTAAAGTTTTTATTTGTTTATTTGACAGAGAGAGAGATCACAAGTAGGCAGAGAGGCAGGCAGTGAGAGAGGGGGAGGAAGCAGGACCCTGAAATCATGACCTGAGCCGAAGGCAGAGGCTTAACCCACTGAGCCACCCAGGCGCCCCTCAAGCATTTATATCCTACTAAGTAGAAAGCACCTAATAAGTTCTAGACATTACATGGAAAGTATTTTATCTAATCACAACCACCCCTGGAGGTAGATATTTATGGTATACATAGGTCACTCTAGTAGCCCTACATCTGAACCCCCTTTTCTACATTTGGGGAACCCCCTACCTTATGAAGCAAAGCTCACCTCCAGAAAGTGATTCAAAAGTATTGACTCAAAAGAGCTAGGTCTTTGGAGAATGCATTCTGGCAAGTGCTAGCAGCAATGAAGCTTTATCAGGTTTCCAGAGATAGCAGTTCTTCTTACAGTGTCTGTGTCCCTTGATGGTTTTGGCAGTTCATACTCTGGTGTCTGTGCCTAGGATAATGTTCCTAGATACAGAACTGAGCCTCTTTCTCCAGCCCTCCAAGGAATTCTGTAAGCCACCAAATATCTTATTCCTAAGTTCCCTTGCCAGAGTCCATTTTTGGTGCTTGCAAATAAGAGTCCTAACTAATAGCCCATTTGATAAATGTGTAAAAAGACTCATCACTCTGAAGAACAGTTTGGCAGTTTTTTATAAAGTGAAATTTACTTACCATACAATCCCACTCCTCAGTAGTTACCCATGAGAAATGAAAACATATGTCCACCCTCCAAAAAATATTTTGAATGTATATATTATACATAAAAATGTATAACACCTTTACCCATAAATGTTAAAAACTAGGAACAACCCAAAAATACATCAACGGGTAAATGAAAAAACAAACTGTCAGTATATCCATACACTGGAATTCTACTCAGCAATAAAGATATTAACTCCTGATACATGTAATAACATGTATGGATCTCAAAAGCATAAGGCTAAATGAAAGAGGCCTGACTCAAAAGGAGTCACACCTAGTGGCCACATGTGTATGACATTCTGGAAAAAGCAAAACTACAGGGAAAGGAATTAGATCAGTGGTTGCCAGGGATGGGAGATAAAGGGAGGTAACTGACTACAAAGGGACCCAAAGGATCTTCTTGAAGTGATGAAAATATTTTATATCTTGATTGTGGCAGTTACATAATTGAGAAAATCTATCAAACTTCAAACAACTGTATGCCCGAAAAGAGTGAACTTAGCTAAATGTAAAGTATATACCTTAATAAAAATTATTTTTTGGAGTACCTGGGTGGTTCAGCTGGTTAAGCGTCCAAGTCTTGATTCTGGCTCAGGTCATAATCTCACGAGACTGAGCCCTGCATTGGGCTCTGCACTGGGCTTCTCTCTCTTCCACTCCCTCTACCCCTGCTACCTCTCACATGTGCTCTCTCTCTCTCTCTCAAAAATAAAAGGGAGGGAAAGCAAGCTCCCTAAGTCTTTAAAAAAAAACGACTTTTTTAAAAAGACTCAAGAGTGGCCACAAATCTTACTCAGGATCATATAGACAATAAGAAGCAGATTCAAACTCTGTCCTAATTCATATGTCCATGCTTTGAAGGATAGGCGATTTTGTGAAAGGCACAGAGAAGAGAGATGTAGGAAAGAAAATAAGATTCCAATCTGTTCTTTTCTCCCAAAAACTTTTGCTTATCAAAGTATTTCAAGATCTGCCTCAGACCCCACCTCCCCTACACAGTGATCCATTTATCTGTTCATTCCACAAACATTTGTTGAATATTTTCAAACATTTGTCCCTAAACATTTAGGACACACCAGTAAACAAAACAAATATCCCTGCCCTCATGGAGCTTCAGCCTAGCAGAGGGGTTTGGAGGGAGAACAGTACATCACAAACATCATAAATATGTCAATAACGCAACCAATCAATAACTCAAACATTACATTAAAAAGAGCAGAGTAAGAGGAACCAAGTATGGAAAAAGTAAGTTGCAGAATTAAAAATTAGAGTAAGCTTAATTCGTGAGTTTAGAGTAGATGTTAAAGAGGTGACAAAAATTTCAAGCAAAAGGAACAGCAAATATAAAGGTCCCGAATCTAAAGTATGCCTGACCTTGTTTGAAAAATAGCAAGGGTTGGGGTGCTGGGGTGGTTCAGTCAGTTAGGCATCCAGCTCTTGATTTGGGCTCAGGCAGTGATCTCATGGGTCAGGGGATTGAGCTCTGTGTGAGGCTCTGCACTCAGTGGGGAGTTTGCTTGAAGATTTCTACCCCTGGCCCTCCCCCAAATCATGTATGCACACATGTGTGCACTCTCTAAATTAAATAAATAAATATTAAAAAAAGAAAGAAAGAAAGAAAAGAAAAAAGAAAAATAGCAAGGAGGCCAAAGTAGTAAACCTGGCAGAATAATGGTAGGTGAGGTCAGAAAAGAAATACAGACAGATGAAATAGAGCCTTTTTTGGCTATTGCTGAGTGAAATGGAAAGCCAATCCAGGGTTTGAGCAGAAAATAAGTAGGATATGACATACTCCTCAAGGATAATTCCAGTTATTGTATTACGCTAGACTGCTAGAGGCAGAGATACCTTAGCAGGCGATCTAACTAGGAATTTTTTACAAAGATCCAGGTGAAAAATGATGACCGGACCAAGATGATAGCAAAGGCAGAGGTGGTGAGAAGTCATACCTACTTTGACTGTATACTTTGAAGATTAAGCCACCAGGACTTCCTAGAAGATTGGATATGGGATGTACGAAAATAGTGAAAGTGAATGCCAAGGTTTTTGGCCTGAACAACTAGAGAATGGGATTCTCTTTATTAGAGTTGGGGAGACCTGTGAGTGGAACATATTATGGAGAGAAGAAAAGGGGTTTGGTTTTAGACTTTTTTAATTAACATATAATGTATTATTTGCCCCAGGGGTACAGGTCTGTGAATCATCAGGCTTACACATTTCACAGCACTCACCATAGCGCATACCCTCGGTTTTAGACATTTTCAATGCAAGATGTCTATTAGACATCCTGGTGAGGCTGTTAAGTACGCAGGCAGTTAGATATATGGCTCTGAACTACAAAAGAAGAGATCTCAGAGGTATCAACTTGGGAGTCAGTATACAAATAGTATTAAAAGATGTGTAAGTATACATAAGATCCCCAATGATAGGAACTGACCAATAAAATGGGGGGGGGGAGCAAAAATGTGTGGTGTCCTGGAAGCCAAAAGTGAAAAAAGGAGGAATGAGTAATCAACTATGTCAAATGCTGTTTATAGGTCAAACACAATGAGAACTGAGAACTGACTGTGAATTTAGGTACTCTGATGTTACTAATGACCTGTCAAGGGCAGTTTCAACTGAGAAGCAGGAAAAAAGCCTGATTAAAGTTGGCTTGTGAAAGAGTAAGATGGAGAAACTGGAATTTACATACATTGCTGATGGTAATGTAAAATGCAGTTTTTTATACAAGTTTAACAGTTCCTCAAAGTGTTAAACATAAGGTTACCAATATGATCCAGCAATTCAACTCCAAGATATACACCCAAGAGAACTGAAACTACACATTCACACAAGAACCTGAATATGAAAGTTCACAGTAGTGTATTTCATAACAACCACTAAGGAAATGACCCAAATGTCCGTCAACAGATGGATAAACAAAATGTGGTAGGTACACATCCATACAATGGAGTATTATTCAGCCATGAAAAGGAATGAAGCACAGATTGATGTCACAACATGGGTGAACCTTGAAAACATTACTAAGAAGCCAGACACAAATCGTCACATACTGTATGATCCCAACCACATGAAATATCCAGAATAGGCAGGTCCATAGAGACAAAAAGTAGATTAGTAGTTGCCAAAGACTGGTGGCAAAGAAGAAACAGTGAGAGACTACTAAGAATGATGTTTCTTGTGGGATGATGAAAATGCTCTGGAATTAGTGGTGATGGATACACAACTTTGTCAATGTACTACTGAATGTACTGAATTACACACTCAAAATGATGAGTTTTATGGTACGTAAATTATATCTCAATAAAAAATAACAGGAGAGAGAGAATAGGAAGAAAGAAATTCAAAAGAGTTGAGGAGAGAACTCTTTCTTTGCTACAAAGGAGGGCACATAAATGGGACAGTACCTGGCAGTGAAAGTGGGATTAAGAGAAAGTATTTTTTAAATGGGAAAAATAACATGTTTATATGCTATGAATGATCCAAAAGAAATGAAAATAGTGATGTGGGAAGACTAGAGGTAAGGGGGATCTTGGAGCAATATCCTTGAGTAGTTGAGAAGGAATCCTACCTAGTAGACAAGTAAAGAGACTATCTGATAGATACACAGTTCATATGGTAATAACAATGAGGGAAGAATACATAAATACAGAGTGCTTCAGTTTTCTTAGTGAAGCAGAAGGCAAGGTCATCTTGCTGGAATGGGAGAGGTGTTATGGGTTTAAAGAGAAAGTGAATGGTGTAAAAGAGCTGTCTAGGAGAGTGACAAAATGAATGGACTAGGGACATATGATTGATTGCCTGGCAGCATTAAGGACCCACTCAAGGTCCAAGGTAATGATTTTAAAAGTAATATTAGTTGGCATGGGTGTGGGAGTGTGGGAGCGCACATGCATGCAGCGCCTGTCTTCCATTACGTTCAGATGCACGGGTGCACATACTGAGTAGTAGAGTCAGTTTAGCCAGGGTTATAGGTTTTGCCAAGAAGGGCATGGGAGCTGAGGATATATGAGAAGTTTGTATGACTATGGAATTTAAGCTGGGTGAGGAAGGAAGTGTGAACATCAAAAAGATAAAAGACAATGAAAAAATGGTAAGATCAATGGATCTGAGGTCCATAATCTGACTGATGTCCATGGAAAACAAGATCACTAGAGAAGAAGAGATCAAGGAGCCAGAGACCAGGGTGTTAGAAAAATCATCTATGTGCAACTCATCCCTAAATGCTCAAGCCCAATAAACCATTCTAGTTTCTAGATTCTTACAGTTACCAAGTAATTTTGCATTCAACTATCACATGCCCTCCTCAACTCAAACACTGGCATGCCTAGGGCAAGTCCCATGCATTTTTATCTATTTGTTTAGTAACTTACATAAATTTCTTAATATATTCCTGGGCATACTCCAGGTGCTATTAATACACATTGTTGGATACAGGACCCTGCTGAGTTATAACACCATGCGGGGAGGGAATGAAAGAATGATGAGTGAGCAACTGTCCATTCCATATCACAAATATCAGAGAAAATCTCTCACCATATACAGCTGTCTGCCTTTCAGACTACATTATACACACAATTCATTTACCAATCATTGTCCTTCATATTTACTATTCAAAGACACTGCAGCTGATGAGGCAATTTTCTATGTTTGGCTGCAAAGACTATATATACTCTATTAGTAATTGAAATTAGAGAAGACATAGCCATTTCAATAAAGGAAAGTTTCTGTTTTAAAATTGCTTTATCTAAAATAGCTGTATGTTCCACATATTTTTCTTTAAGAACACATGTGCATCACTGTTTTAACAAAAAAGTATACTTTTTAAATCTCTGGTATTAATGGGGGGAAAGCATAAGGCATACAAATTATGTCCCAAAAAGAGAATAAACCTATACTGAGTTTTAAAACAATTACAAAATCCTCTTTGTACAACTCTCCCTCTGTCACAGAATGTAGGGAATAAGTGATGTTCCTGTAACCCAGTGGTTCTCTTCTCTGTATTTTAGAAGCACAGGAAGCTATTTCAGCTAGATGTTGTGCCCTCATACCCCCAGAAACCAATTTAATCAGACTGGGGTAGGATGATCTAGGTTATCAGTACTTTTTTAAACTCTTCAGAAGATTTTAATATACAGCCAGGCTTGAGAACTACAGACCTAATCTAAACTAATCCTTTCATCTCTATGGGTGGCAGTCCATACTTCTGGACTTCTGATTTCATACCCAACTGCCTTCTAAACACCTCCACTGGGATGGTCGCATGGACACCCCAAATGCAAACTGCAACCCTAAAGTCAGCATCTTTTTCCCCAAACATATTTTCTGTTTGGTGTTTTTTGGGGTTTTTTTTTTTTTTGATCAACATTTTAGATTGTGAAATGTAACTTAAATGCAGAAAAATGCATGAAACATATAAGCACAATTTAAAGTGCCCTTGTAATTCTCAGTCAGATCAAGAATCACACCACCAACAGCACCTCAGTCTCCTATCTCTTATCTTAGATGGTATCCCAATTCATCTAGTCACCCAGCTCAGAAGATCAGGGGGCATCATCTTAAGAATTATCCTTCTCAGGGTGCCTGGATGGCTCAGTCAGTTAAGTGTTTGCTTTCAGCTCAGGTCATGATTTCAGGGTCCTGGGATTGAGCCCCACATCAGGCTCCCTGCTCAGCAAGGAGTCTGCTTCTCCCTCTCCCTCCACCCCTCCCCCTGCTCAATGTGTGCACTCCCTCTCTCAAATAAATAAATAAAATCTTTATTTTTTTAAAGATTTATTTATTTATTTGACAGAGAGAGAGAGAGACAGCAAGAGAGGGGACAGAAGCAGGGGGAGTGGGAGAGGGAGAAGCAGGCTTCCTGCTAAACAGGGAGCCAGATGAGGGCTTGATCCCAGGACTCTGGTATCATGACCTGAGCCCAAGGCGAACATTTGATGAATAAGCCACCCAGCCACCCCAAATAAAATCTTACAAAAAAAAAAAAAAAGAATTATCCTTCTCCCCCTACATCTAATAAATCCCAAGTACTAAAGATTTCACCACTTAAAAATCTCCCCCCACTTTTTTAAAATTCTGTTTGTTTACTTGGGGGAGGCATGTGTGAGCAGGGGGAGGAGCAGAGGGAGAAGGAAAATCTCAAGCAGACTCTCCACAGAGCGCAGAGCCAGATGTGGGGCTCGATCCCACGACCCTGAGATCATGACCTGAGCCAAAAAAGCCAGAAGCTTGACTGAATGAGCCACCCAGAAGCCCCAGTTATCTCCCCTCTTCTCACTGCTACTCTCTTAGCCCAGGTTCTCAAGAGGACGAACCTGCCTCCAGTTCATCCAATGAAATGATCTCATAAGGAAATAAATCTGATTCTCACCTACTCTTTCTGTCTTCCCTATCTTAACAAGATAGGTTTCTTCATGAACTAGGCCTGATCTCCCTCTCTCCAGCCACTAACAGACCTGCCCTACTTCAAAAATTATACCAGTAACATGCTTACAACTACCAAAACACACTATGCCATTTGTTATCTTTCTACTGCTGCTTTTCTGTAGGGCATATCCTTCCTTCCCACTGCTGTACTTGATTATCTTTCAAGACCCCCAAAAAAAAAAAAAAAAAAAAAAAAACCCAANAAAAAAGACCCAAGTCAGCCACCAATTTCTCCAGGAAGCTGTCCCTGACCCCCACTCCATCCCTGACTAGTGATTCATTCACCCTCCATGCTATTTCTGTACCCTGTTCTTGTCTATAGAATTATTTATCACATTTGTAGTTAGAAGCATTTTTCAGTTTCAGCGTCCTCACTTACAATAGTTCCCTACTTGCTCTGAGAAGGGCCTCTTCTCTTTCCTCTATTTCACTCCATCCACAAAGGGAGAATTCCAATAGGAGTAAGTACTTCAAAACCCTGCCCTCAGCCAAAGTCAATGCAGGACTGAGCCAGTTAGATTCTACCTCCCAGGAATTTGGAATTGAGATTAAAATAGAAAATTGATGTCTCTGTGTAGCTGAGAACTGTTAGTTTTAAAAGAAAGGCTGTGGGGGCATCCATATTCTACCAGAGGTACTAAAAAGAGGAGAAAGCAGATCTTCAAAGAGAAAAGAATGAACACATGGTCAGAGTGAAAGAGAGGTTAAGACAAGACAGTCGTGTGGGTTGGCCAGGTCTTGGTTTCAATTCCTCCAAAAGCCCCTCTGAATTCTTGCCCTTGGCTTCTGAAAGCAAGACCTGTATCTTTCAATTCAATAGAATACCGAGTTTATTTTTACACAGCTTTCCCCTATTTATCCTAGTAGCACCATGAAGGCAGAAGCTGTGTCTTCTTCATCGATTTCCCAGACTAGCACAGACCCTAGAAAACGTCAGATACTCAATTAATAACTGACATCCATGGCACACTTCAGAGCTGTGTATTTTTACATATGTAAATTTTAACTTAAAGAGTATAAACAACTATTGAATGCGAGCTAATTATATGCATATCCAAGGGTTTTGTGGCAAACTCTAAGGATGTCTGCAACTCATTTTGAAATACAAAAAAAGTAAGATGGACTTGGGGCATGAGGCTAGCTCGGTCAGTAGAGCATGTGACTTTTTTTTTTTTTTTTAAGATTTTATTTATTTATTTGACAGAGAGAGAGAGATCACAAGTAGAGAGGAGGAAGCAGGTAGACCTCGATCCCAGGACCCTGAGATCATGACCTGAGCCGAAGGCAGAGGCTTTAACCCACTGAGCCACCCAGGCACCTGAGCATGTGACTCTTACCTCGGGGCTGTAGGTTCAAGCCCTATGCTGGGTGTAGAGATTACTTAAAATTAAAATCTAAAGGGGCGTCTAGGTGGCCTAGTGGATTGCTTCAGACTCTTGGCTGCAGCTCAAATTATTATCTCATGGGTCATGGGATCAGGTCCCGTACTCAGTCCGGAATCTGCCTGAAGATTCTCTCCCTCTGCCCTCTCCCACTAGCATGCCCCCCCAAATAAATTTTTTTTTAAATATTTTATTTATTTGAGAGAGAGAAAAAGCACAAGCACACAAGGGGGGGCGGAGTGGGTAAGGGTAGAGGGAGAGGGAGAAGCAGATTCCCTGCTGAGCACAGAGTCCAACACGTGACTCGATCCCAGGACTGAGATCATGACCTGAGCCAAAAATCAAACACTTAACTGACTGAGCTGCTCACACACCCCAATAAAAAAATCTTAAAATAATAAATAAATAAAATCTTAAAAAAATAAGATGGATTGATAGATGGGTAGTGGAATAAATAATAAGTGATAAAGCAAATAAAAGAAAATGTTGAGGTTGAGCTAATTATAGAATATACAGGTGTTCACTGTACAATTCTTTCAACTTTTTTGCATGTTTATACTTTTTAAATAAAATACTTATAGAAAAATGTGACAGCAATACATTTGCACTGATTTACATGGCAAAACTCCATACACATACTCACATTAACTGACTTTATTGCTCTATGCCTAAAAAATGGAAATTCAAAAAACTTTACTAGGTATAAGAGATACCTACTAGAAGGTTTCCAAAGTGTTTTGTCTGTCTTTCCAGTTCACATGGCTTATTTTACACTGACAGCAGTGAGGCACAATTAAAATGCATAACCAACCTGGCTCTGTGGTGCAATGAACACAGTGGACTTCTAAAATGTGTAACAAAATACTTCCAATTTCATGCCTCCTTGAAAACAAATTTTAGAAAACAAGTTAGGATAACTCGAATCAGGTTTTCGATTATCAACACCTTTCACCAAGACAAAAGAAAAATAACTGGCGGCTTTATATTATTAACTTTCTCTTTATAAGACAATACACATACATACCCACACACCCACACACACCCCCACACAAGAATTAGGAGATAATCAGAATCACAGACTGCTAAAACTGGTCAAAAAGATTAACAAGACCCCTGCTTCTCAAAGAGAAAACTAAGACCCAAAGAGGTAAAGTATCTTGCCCAAAAACAACTTTTTAGCAAGGTTCAGACTCAATTAAACCCTGGACTCATGACTAAAGTCCAGTGCTCTTTCTAGTTTTTTTTTTTCCCTTTCTTTTTTTAAAGAGTAATATCACATGAAATGCCCATCTCAGCTTCAATATTTTCTATTTGTCCAACTGGTTTAATCTTTTTTGGACTAGGCACTCAGGTTATAAATATCAATGAAGACAAGAATCACATTATAACCAGAATTCAAATGACATACCTTATAATTCACTGTAACTGAACTTCATTAAAACGTCCTGAAAGTCCTGTCCCATTTTAGGCAAATAAAGAAGCCCTGAAAGAATTTTAGCCGTACACATGCCTGCATTCCTTGTCTGTGGTAGAGAGCCAAAAGTTTACATGTACCTTTCCAAAAAGTGCATAACTCAAAGCTATAAAAGCTGGAAGACAAACTTTTTTTTTAATTCTGTCTATTTTTTAGACTTTTTATTCGCAGTATATATGTTAAAGGATTATAGAAGATTTGTGTAAGTGTGTTTTTATTACAAAAGCATTCAAAGAATGCTAGTCTTATTGTATGAGGACCTCAATTAGGCTTCAGTGAATTTATGATGCAACCACTATATTTTTATTGATATCCTGTCACACAACTGAAAATCTAAGAAAAGACTAAATCATTTAAGGTAAAACCTCAGCAAAATACATTGTCATCCCAGAGAGATACAGGTCACCAATCAAAAGCAAACAGAATGGTATTTCTTTGTCTGATCTTTGTCCCAATCCTGGCAAAATTAAAGCTGTAAGGAATGTTTAAAAGGGCAGTTTGTGATATGGGAAATAAACTTAGACCATGCTACTTTCAACTATTAAAATTCATCTATACTAAAGTCACCTCTTCGGAAATAACTTAGGAATAAAGCACTTAACAAGACAGAGTTCCAAGAAAAATAAGTCAACCAGAATGAGCTTGCTGCCTTTGTTATATTCAAATGGGAATGTGTAGATGTCTCTTACTTTCTGATTAATAATCCATCTGCACAAATACATTAACATTCTGCCACAGTCCATAGTTTCCATCCCTACATCCCTAAACCAAATTATCACAAACTCTGCCAATGAAAGTTTACTTCACCAAGACTACTTCAACATTGATGAAATACTCAAAATAATAAAGAATGGCCCCTAATCTCCTAGGTCAGCAAGGGGAAAGGACATCACATTCCCAAATCCCTCTGCAGCTAGACAACACAATGAGACTAAGCCGTTAGCAATGGAAGTGAGCAGAAACTGTACTTAAACCTTTCACCTCAACTGCTCAAGAGAAAAATCTCTTGCCCTATACTGCTAAAAACCACCTTGGAAGCCTTGGATTGAAGATGGCAGAATCCTCACTGGCCCTAATGCCCGAGGTCCCTAAATGCTATACAAAGGAGAGCCACATGCTGATGTGGACACCTACTCTGGACTATTATGCATTGTATTTTGAGGTTTGAGACAAAGTATTTCAGGGCTCTAAGTCAGCAGCTAGGGTTACTTAACTAATACAATGACCAACCCCTCAAATAAGGTGATGGGTACAACTATAAAATCCCTAACAGGAACTTAGTAACAAGCTTACAATGCCCTCACACAAAGTAACGCATAGAAGATAAAATTAAATTCCCAATATGACAGTTTCCCAGAAAGACATTATCTGAGAAGCCTGTAAAGCACAGTGAATGAGAAAATAGGCCCCGAAATCAGTCTGCCTGGGTTCAGATCCCTGCTCTACCACTTACTAAGTGTGTAACCTTGGAAGAGAAAACTAACCTCCGCCTCACACTTAAAGTGGAAATAAAAGCAACACTCGCCTGAGTTGTTGAGATGTTTGAATGAAAAATACTCTATAAGCAATTTTAAATCTGCTTGGCAGAGTGCGTGGCGTAAGTGCAGTAAGTAAATGTCAGCTCTTATTATTAAATATAAAATTCAAACTATTGTACAATTTCTTTGAGCTAATCATGTATCAATAAGAAAAGCTACTGGAATGCTATCAAAAATTCTCTGTATCGTAGCTGGTGGTACAAATCACTCAAGTAGATATGCAATTAAACCTAGATTCCCTTAAAGGCCAATAAAGAGCATCTAACTTCCAGTAACCAAGAAAGACAGCTGCATAAAAGAAGCATGACCTAGGGTCTGGCTATTTACAAACCATTACAGTGACCAAGAGAGAACAGTGCATTGTATTAACTCAACCCAATTTCAGCACAGGCTGTACAGGGACTCTACTCTGACGGCACTGTTTTTCAAAACAAAAAGAGTCGTCTTAGCATCCCACATATGCACATGAATTTATAAATAATTTAGATCCAAATAATCTAAAGACATGAAGAGAGATTACCCAAGGAAATTTCAGAAATTGCCCTGCCTTTGTAACAATAAATCTTACAGCATAAAATAGAGAGGGCTTTGTTATGTATACACGTCAAAAAGAAACCCCCCTAAAAGACATTAGACCTAGGTATATCATAAAAGCAATTCCATATTTTAAAAAAAGACATTCCAAAAATAAATTCTACCCTATAATGCCATCTGGAGAACAGGCACAAGTTCAATAAATTGTACAGGGGAAAAAGTAAATTTCACTATAACATTACAGAAGTTCCACAAGGAGAATCTTTTTTTTTTTTTTCTTTTTTATTCAATTGACACAGAGAGAGAGATCACAAGTAGGCAGAGAGGCAGGCAGAGAGAGAGGAGGAAGCAGGCTTCCTGCTGAGCAGAGAGCCCGATGTGGGCCTCGATCCCAGGACCCTGGGATCATGACCTGAGCCGAAGGCAGCAGCTTTAATCGACTGAGCCACCCAGGCGCCCCACAAGGAGAATCTTTTAAGTGTTACTAATGATTTCCTCAGCAATGGCAGTAACATTTATGCTTTGCTACCCCTAAAAATAAACTGTAAATAAAAAAAAATAAACAAAACAAAATAAAAGCCCTCTTAGAATAGAATGCATAGCCTGCCGTCCCTGACTATCCAAATCTTACCTTTTTTTTCTGGGCCACATTTAGTCTCATTGTCACAATGAGGTCCAATGAAGATGCCTCACCTGTCTTCTTTATTTGTCTGTGTACAACAAATGTTGGCACCAGGGAAGAGACTTTTGCTCCCTGCCTTACATTCACATGATTATGACTTATTACCAAGAGCAAAACTCCAGAAGGGAAGAGACTGTCATCTTCTTTTGTTATGCTATTATTATAGCCTGAGCAGAGTAATAATGATTATCACCTACAATTTACTGAATGCCTCACACTGGCCTAGGTACTATGCATAAATAATTTTTAATGGAACTTTATGTAATATATGATAAATACAAATTACTAAATGAGACATTTGAATTTATGAAGCACGTTATTAAAATGAGTATCTGCAATAAATGAGTATCAGCAATCCCATATAAGAACGAGTACATATATGGTCATTAGACCTAGTCTTCGTCTTTATAGCAGCCTTAAGAGGCAAGCAGAGGGGATACAGGTTCAAAGGGACTCAACCAAGTTCACAAGACTATTAAGTGACAGAGCCCACATTCAAACTAGGTCTTCTGACTTAAAAGTTCATTGCCTTTCTATCACACCTTATTCTGTTACCTGGATTTGCTCTTCTCTCCTGTCTACTTAAGTGCTACTTATTCTTCAAGCCCCAACTCCTCCAAGAAATCCTCTTCGACTATCACTGCTTACCCATTAGTATTCTTTTTTGCCTCTCTTTCCATCACAGTTCTATATGTCACAGTCTATATGTCACACTTTTTCTGTTGTCGCCCCCAATCTTTTTTTTTTAAAGATTTTATTTATTTGACAGAGAGAGAGAGATCACAAGTAGGCAGAGAGGCAGGCAGAGAGAGAGGAGGAAGCAGGGTCCCTGCTAAGCAGGGAGCCCGATGCGGGACTCAATCCCAGGACCCTGAGATCATGACCTGAGCCAAAGGCAGAGGCTTTAACCCACTGAGCCACGCAGGCGCTCCATGTCGCCCCCAATCTTAGCATTATGCTACACCCAAGTAGTTACTCGATTGCTTACTATGTATATGCTTTTTTAAAATTATGTTTAATTAGCCAACATACAGTACATCACTAGTTTTTGATGTAGTGTTCAACAATTCATTAGTTGCTTATAACACCCAGTGCTCATCATAACACGAGCATGTGTATGCTTTCTTGATGAAGCCATTCCCTTCTTCCATATAAAAATTCTAAGTATTGTCTGCCCATCACACTGAAATCTAAGCATATTGCATTTTCTTTAATGTTATCGACTTAATGGATTCAAGGGGGCAAACTAAAAAGAACCAGACACCAAAGGCTAAACCTTCCTACTCTTTGCTGGCTCTGTCTCCACCTCTTCCAGACCTTAAAGTGTTCCAGTGTTCCAAGGTTCTGTCCTAGGCCCCCTCATCTACCATCATACTCTCTCTTGGCCTATCCCAGCTCCATGACTCTAAATAATGCCAATATACAGATCTCCGTTATATACGTATAATCCTGGCCTTTACCAATTAATGACTGACATCAAGAAAACAAAGTGATCAAAAGAGGACTACAAAAAAATTTTCCCCAAAACCTACTCCTCTCCCAAGTTTCACATATCTCACTGAACACCAATAACCTTCCACCCAAACTCTAAAATATACACATATATACGTATGTACATAGTCTGCCATATAGACTGTAAACATAACCTACCAACTGTACCTCTAAAATACATCCTGATTCCCTTTCCAGCATCATCTTTCACCTAAACTGAAATAACCTCCTAATTCATCTTCCTGCTTTTATTCTGGCCCCTATATACAATTCTTTCTCCATACAACTGAGTCATCATTTAAAACAACAAACCTTTTCACTCCCCTATTCAAAATCTTCCATCTTGTCATCATTCTCAGAATAAAAATCATACTCCTCACCCTGACTTACAAATACTAAGTTTTCTGGCCTCTGCCTACCTCACTGAATTCATCTGTATCTGAACCTCTCCCGCTCTCCCTACCCACCCTCTCCTCTTTCCCTCTTGCTCATTATACTCCAATCCCTCTTTTTAGTTCCTCCCACACACAAACTGTGTCCCTGCACCGCACTAGCTGTTTGTTCTGACTGGAATAGTTTCTCCCTTTTCTTCCTAAGGCTGACTCCTTCTTAACATTCAGATCTAACTATAAATGACATCTCTTCAGAGGCTTTCCATGATCATCCAGTCAAGTAGCCACCCTATCACTCTACTTTAGTATCAATCCATTTTAATTCTTCACATAGCATTTAACTGATGTAGTTCTTCATTATTTGTTTACCATTTCCCCACAGGAACATAAAAGTCAATGAGTAGGGCCCTTGTCTGTCTCATTTGCCACTGTATCCCAATGCCTAGAACTACCTAACCTATGCTAGATAACTCAAAAAATGCTGAGTAAATATAACTGTAAATGAACAACTGCTTCCACTTCCTTTGCTCTGCTAATGGTGTTTTTATAGCACCACAGGGGGAGTGGGACTTTAAAAATTAACACTTTATTAGTTATAAACAAATCTCTCTGTCCAATTTAAGTAATTTGAGTTCTTTCTCTACAGAACTACTTCTCTCCAATCTCATTCCAATCTATTAAAATCCACAGTAAAAATAACCATAAGTAAAGCTATCAATTCTCCCCAAACTGATCCACAGATTTAATGAAATTCCTATCAAGGTTATTTTTAGACACAAACTTACTCTAAAATTTGGACTATTCTAAAATATATAAAGGCACAAGACCTAGAATTGCTAAAACAATTTTGAAAAAGAATAAAAAGGGAGGAGTCACCCCACCCAATTTAAAGACTTATTTATAAGCTGCAGTAATACACACAGATCAATGGAACAGAGTAGAAAACCCAGAAACAGATCCAAACATACATGCCCAACTGGGTTTTGACAGAGGTGCAAAAGCAATTCAGCGGAGGAAGCAATTCAATGGAGGAGGGATAGCCTTTACAACAAATAATGCTGCAGGAATTGGACATCCAAAGGCCAAAAGGAAAAAAAAAAAAAGAAAGAACTTTGATCTAAACCTCACATGTTATACAAAAAAAAAAAAAAAAANAAAAAAAAAAAAACCTGGGTCAAAATGGATCATGGACTTAAAACTATAAAAACTTTTAGGAAAAAAAAATCACAGGAGAAAATCTTCAGGACAATGGACTTAAAACTATAAAAACTTTTTAAGAAAAAAATCATCAGGACACAGAGCTAGGTCAAAATGTCATGGAGTTGGGCGCCTGGGTGGCTCAGGAGGTTAAAGCCTCTGCTTTTGGCTCAGGTCATGATCTCAGCGTCCTGGGATAGAGGCCCGCATCAGGCTCCCTGCTCAGCAGGGAGCCTGCTTCCTCCTCTCTCTCTGCCTGCCTCTCTGCCTACTTGTAATCTCTCTCTCACTCTGTGTCAAATAAATAAATAAAATCTTAAAAAAAAAAAAAAGCAAAAACAAAAAAAACCAAAATGTCGTGGAGTTGACATGAAAAGCAACACCCATAAACGGAAAACTGGACCTCATCAAAATTAAAAAATTTCGATCTATGAAACACCCAGTTAAGAAGATAAAAGGACAAGCTAGGGGTGCCTGGGTGGCTCATTCGATTAAGTGTCTGACTCTTGATTTCAGAAAAGGTCATTGCATCCGGCCCTGTGTTGTGCTTTCTGCTCAGCAGGGAGTCTACTTGAGATTCTCTCTCTCCCTCTCCCTCACCCCTTACCCTACTAGCACACTCTCTCCCTCTCTCTAAAAGTAAATAAATCTTTTAAAAAAGAAGAAGAAAAAGGGAGAAGCTAAAGACAAGGAGAAAATATCTGCAAATCAAATATCCAGTAAGATTTATATCTAGAATATATAAAGAACTCTCAAAAATCAGTAAAAAAAAAAAAAATCAGTAAAAAAACAAGCAATCCGATGAGGAAGTGGGCAAAAGATGTGAACAAACATTTCACTGTAAAGGACATATAGATGACAAGCACACGAAAAGATATTCAACATCACTGGCCATCAGAGAAATACAAATTAAAACCACAATGAGATATCACTACATATTGATCTAAATGGCTAAAATAAAAAATAATTCATTGCTGGAGGGAATGAAAAATGGTACTTAAGAAAACCATCTGGCAGTTTCTTACAAAGCTAAGCATAGTCTTACCATACTAGGTATTTATTCAAATGAGCTGAAAACTATGTCCACACAAATACCTGCACACAGTTTGTCGCAGCTGTATTCATAATTTCTCAAAACTGGAAGTAACCAAAACACCTTTCATTAAGTGAATAAACTGCAATACATCCATCCATACAGTAAAATATTATTCAGCAATTTTTAAAACAAGGCATCAAAAAAAAAAAAAAAGAGCCATCAAACCACCAAAAGACATGGAGGAACTTTAAATCCATATTGCTAAGAGAAAGAAGCCTACCTGAAAAGGCTACATGTGTGTAATTCCAATTATATGACATCCAGGAAAAGGTAAAACTATAGACAGGAAAAGATTAGTGGTTGCCAGGAGCTGGAGTGGGATGAATAAGTAGAGTACAGGAGATTTTTTTAGGGCACTGAAACTATTCTATATGATAACGTAACAGCAGATACATACACACTTGTCAAAACCCACAGAATGGGGCGCCTGGGTGGCTCAGTGGGCTAAAGCCTCTGCCTTCGGCTCAGGTCATGATCTCAGGGTCCTGGGATCGAGGCCCGCATCGGGCTCTCTACTCGGCAGGGAGCCTGCTTCCTCCTCTCTCCTCTCTCTCTGCCTGCCTCTCTGCCTACTTGTAATCTCTCTCTCTCTGTGTCAAATAAAAAAATAAAATCTTTAAAAAAAAAAAAACCACAGAATGTACAACACAAAGAGTGAAACCTAAACTACAGACTTCAACAACTACTAATGTATCAATATTGATCCATCAATTTTAACAAATTTACCCTACTAACACAAGATGTTAATAAAAGGGGGAAACGAGTAAAGGAGGAAGGTCTTTATGGAAACTCTGTATTATCTGTTCAATTTTCTGTAAATTTGAAACTGCTCTAAATAATAAAATCTATTATTTTTTTCTTAAAAAACAGTGATAACATCAAATGCTGGTGAAGGTGTGGAGAAACTGAACCACTCATACATTGCTGGTGAGAGATGTAAAAATGCTACAGCCTCTCTGAAAAAGTACAGCAGTGACTTAGAAAACTAAAAAGGCATTTATCATTCTATCAGGCAATTGCACTGTTGGGCATTAATCCCAGAAATATGAAAATTTATGACCACACAAAAGCCAGTATGCTAATGTTCATATCAGCTTTACTGGTAATAGTCAAAACTGAAAAAAATCCAAATATTCTTCAACAGATGATGATTAAACAAAATATGACATACCTACCTACCATGGAATACTATTCAGCTAGAAAAAGGGAAAAAAACTACTGATACAAGCAGCAACCTGGGTATCTCAATGGAATTAAGCTAACTGGAAAAAAGTTAAAAGTTTACATATTGTATGATTCCATTTGACATTCCTGAAATGACATAATTATAGAGAAATTATTATTGGATATTTCTTACAACAGCAAGTGATCCTACAATTATCTCAAAATAAGTTTTATAAGCTCCAAAGATAAAGATATAATTACCCTTCAAAGTCAAGTATTTCCACTTGGGTGGGCTGACAAATTCTGCAAAGCAGTGGGGTCTCAGCTTCAAATACACATTAAGAATCATCTCTAAAAACCCTAATGTTTAGGAAGCATCCTAAACCAACTCAACTAGAGACCCTCAAGGTGAAACCCAGACATCTATAATTTTTAGGATCTCAAATAATTTTAATGTACAATGAAGACTGAGAATCAGCATCCTCCAGAGCAAGAGTCTTTTTATTTTTATTTTTTAAAGATTTTATTTATTTATTTGACAGAGAGAGAGAGAGCACGAGTAGGCAGAGCAGGAGGCAGAGGGAAAGGGAGAAGCAGGCTCTCTGCCGAGCAGGGAGCCCAATGTGGGGCTCGATCCCAGGACCTTGGGATGACCTAAGCCGAAGGCAGCCGCTTAACCAACTGAACCACCCAGGCGCCCCACAAGAGTTTTTTTAAAAGCAACCTGTTATTAGCATGCCAAGATTACTTAGAAGGGTTAAGGATTTGGCCATTAACAATTTGCTAAAATCTTAGCTATGAAAATCATTTCACTGATGAATGGAAACTTTAACTCAAATCACACCCACCTTCCAGAAATAAGACCCAAAAAATTAGCTTAAGAAAGGCAACAGTTCACAACAGTTTATTTTTAAATAATGTTCCTACTTGACAATGGAGTTTAAGTCAGAAGTTGAATACTAAGTTCATTTTTATCTGTGAAATTTCTCTAACTATAAAATGGAACTAATTAATCTGGCTTTCTAAAATCTTTCAAACCAAAAGTTTACCAAATTCCATTTAGGATTTAACCTAAAATCAAAAGGAAGGATACAATATAATCTCATGACTTTCAAAAATTTAACTACCTACACACAAACCATGAGAACAAGGTACAGAACATGAAGCATTTCAATTGAAGAGCTCTTTTCCACCTGGATGGGAAAAAGCAGCAGTGGCAACATCATAAAAACTGGTTTAAAACTAAATGTCATGCAGGAACACTAAACACAGCCAAACAAACCCACATACCACATAATTCAACATATCTGGGCACCCGTGGCTAAGGAATAGAATAGCATGGATACTGCAAGGATCTGGCAGACCAATGTGAAGAGATTCATATTTTCTTTGCCTTTAACCATGCCTGTTAACATTACCAAAGTAGTTTTGGTTTTAGGTTTGTTTGGAGGTTTTTAGAGGGGGGAAGGTAATTATACTATATAAATTATTAATTCACAACATTCTCAGCCCAGAAAAATTAAGAAAACAAGAACACTGTAACATAAGAGAATTCGACAGTTCTAAGTTGCTTAAAACATTAAGGTGATAAGGTCATTTTTAAATATGTGTAATCTTTTTACAAGTTCAGAGGAACCACAAATTATGGAGCTACAAACCACCAGCTATTCAAAAGAAAATTGTAGCTTATAAAATACTGGCTGACTGCCAGTACAAATGAATTTTTTTCCTCACACAAGCTTTGTAACCCACAATATTCTTTCAAAAGTGACTATAACCATATTATTCAATCAGAGAGTAATGTATTAGACAGTAAAGGTAAGTCAATTTTTGGCCTAAAACAAGCTGTAAAAGCCCATACACTGTTCTTCACCAATACAGTAAAATGTCATCTTGAAAAAAAGGGATCTTGAAAATTTTAATTCATTTCTATCTTACCATGATTTCATCAAGCAATTAAGTAATCAAATGACTAGATCATTAAAAAAAAAAAACCCTCTGGAATCCAAACACAAACCAAATACATATAAAAAAAGGGAGAATAACCACCATCCAACTCCCTTCAGCCACACACACACACACACACGCGCGCGCGCGCGCGCACACACCACACACCTGTTCTTTGAAAAGTGGCTAAATCCCCACTACATCCCAAAAATATTTTCTTCAACTTCCTGTCCAAATGGAAAAGTAAAAGATAGCACCTTGGAGACAGATAAGGGTTCAAATCCCAGCTATACAATTTAACTAGTAAGAAACTTGAGCAACTAACCATTGCCAGCTTCACCTTTCCTAATATAAAATGCAAACATCATTACTCGCCTCATAGTGAAACTGTTACAAAGACCTAAAGAGGCAATGCATGTAAAGTACCTAGCACAGTGCCTGAAACACAATAAAAAGCATTCCATCCATGGAGACCAGAACAGTTGAATTACTACCATTCAACAAATGGACGTCAGAAATGGACTAAGAAGTTAAAAATCTTATCAAACTTGTATGTTAGAGATAATTCCGAGTTGAACAGACTGTAACACCAGCAACAATAATAATAGATACTTTGAGTGCCTCGTAGCACAAGGCACTTTATAAATTTTTTTTAAAGATTTCATTTATTTATTTGACAGACAGAGATCACAAGTAGGCAGAGAGGTAAGCAGAGGGAGAGGGGGAAGCAGGCTCCCTGCTGAGCAGAGAGCCCGATGCAGGGCTCAATCCCAGGAACCTGAGATCATGATCTGAGCAGAAGGCAGAGGGTTAACCCAATGAGCCACCCAGGCGCCCCCATTTTATAAATTTTTTAAAAATCTTTAAAAACAGGGGTGCTTAGGTGGCTCAGTTGGTTGGGCATCTGCCTGTGGCTCAGGTCATGATCCCAGGGTCCTGGAATTGAGCCCCACATGGAGACAGGGAGCCTGCTTCTCCCTCACCCTCTGCCAATCCCTCTGCTTGTGCTCTCTCTCAAATAAAATCTTTAGAAAAAAATCCTTATAACAATCCAATAAGGGAACAACCAAGCACAAGGTACATACACAGGTAATTTAGGGAGCATTAAAATATTTCTACAAAGTCTTGAGTGGAGATATTCACACTCTGTATGTATATTTGTATATATTTTTCCCTAAAGGATCTGAATATTTTTTATTCTGTTTTGAGCATATATATACATATATATATATACACACACACGTATATATTCTAATATGTGCAATAACATATTACCCATATGTATGTGTTCTTGGCAGATTTTACTTAATCTTGTTTTCTTACCTACCAAGTAGTGATAACATTTTGATATGATGTTTGATAGATCTATCCTATCCACAACACAGTGAATTAGTCTAAAAAAGAAAGCAGGGCGCCTAGGTGGCTCAGTGGGTTAAAGCCTCTGCTTTCAGCTCAGGTCATGATCTCAGCGTCCTGGGATCGAGGCCCACATCAGGCTCTCTGCTCAGCAGGGAGCCTGCTTCTTCCTCTCCCTGTCTCTCTGCCTGCCTCTCTACCTACTTGTAATCTCTCTCTCTGTGTCAAATAAATAAATAAAAATCTTTAAAAAAAAAAAAAAAGAAAGCAAATAAGAATCTATAAAAAATACTAGAAACCATACAATGCTACAAAAACAGGACAACGATGTAAAAATAAAAATATAAACTGCAACTTAATTTCACAAGCCTAGCTTAATTATTCTATATGAATTTTCCAGTCTAGCCTAACAGACGGAATGGTTATCTGAATAAGCACTGAAGTTTTCTTCCATAAAGACAATGGCCTCCTCTCTCCACCTATTTAAAACTCATTCTATCCAGCACTGTATGTCACACTTCTTACCAGAGAACACTGTATTAGTTATCATTTCATGAAATTATGTCTCACCTCTCCAGCTAGACTGTAAACTACTGAAAAGGAATCCTTTTTCATAATGTGTATCTTTGGTAGCACCTCAATATAGTATCTTGTCTGTAAAAAGCACTAATGTTCAAAGACCAATTCACTGCATTTCAATATTAGGCTACCTTTTATTTCGAAGAATAAGATGGTTTCTGAGCCTGGGGCTTGTATAACAACCCATTCCATTATAATTAACCAGATCATCCATTATTAAAGCTACAGGCTGCAAGCCTGGTCACTACCTTTAGTTAGTTAACCTTTAGTTAATCTAACTCTGTGGTTCTCAAATTGTGATCCAGGCCCTCTAGGGATAGTCAGGTCCCCTTCAGGGGCATACAAAGCCAAAAGTATTTTCAAAGTAGTAGCAAGGCATTATGTGCCTTTTAAACTCCCTGTTATGAATATAGCTTTCCAGAGATTACAATATGGGTGGAGATATATAATGAAACGTGTCACATTTGGAAAGCTTGACATAACTCAGTGAACTAGCACTTTCCAAATGACCAACATGTGATATTATGAAATCATGTATGGATAAAAGATCCATTCAAAATGCAACAGACTATTAGATTTTAATGTAATGGAATATGAAAAGTTCCCTGATCTGGCTTCAGATTCCTTCAAAAAACTACCATTTGTCAAGTTCTGGTATAGTATCAAAGAAGAATATCCACAATTATCTGAAAAGGCTATTAAAATACTACTCCCCTTTTCCAATTTCAAATCTTGTGAAGCTTAATTTTCTTATATACTTCAACCAGAACAACATAACACAACAGGCTAAATGCAGCAACAGCTATCAGAACCCAGTTGTTTTCTATTAAGCTACACATTAATGAGACTTGCAAAAATATAAAGCGATGCCACTCATCTCGCTAAATTTTTTTGTTGTTGAAAAATTCTTTTACATTAAAAACCTATCATTTGTAGGAAGTGGATGAAATGGGTAGATACTGGTCAATGGTACAAAGTTGCACTTATTTAGGCTAAGTCTAGACATCTAATGTAAAGCATGATAGCTATAGTTAATAACACTATATGGGATACTGGAAATTTGATCAGAGTAGATTTTAGGTGCTCTCACCGCCCCGCCCCCACACACACACAGTTAACTATGAGAGAAAGATGTTAACTTCTGTCATAACCATTCACTAGGTGTGTTTATCAAAACATCATGTTGTACGCCCAAGATATATACAATGTTTTTTTAAAAGTCACCAAACAACATCTGCAGTATGAAAGAGAGAATTTACAATCGCATAAAAATAGTTATGAAAGATATATACATGCTAAATATAAATATATATTTATATAAATGATACATAAATATAATACATAACATATAAATACATAAATATATAAATATATTTATTTATAAATATTTGTTCACAATATAAATTTATATATAAATATAAATCTATAAATTATAATTTATAAATATATAAGAAAAATATATATAAAAATAATACATGCTAAACTCTTGAGTGCAGGGGTGGAAGGTATATATGACAGGAATGAAATAATTTCATTTTTACTTTGATTCTATATTATTTTAATTTACATATACTACTTTCATAATTTGAAACAAAAACTTAGAAACCTAAAATCTTTAAATATATATTTATACACATATTTGTATATAATTTGTATTAACATACAATGGTTACTATTTTAAATGAATAAATATGTAAATTTCATCTGATATAATTTCTACTAACCCAAATATCAACAGATACAACATATAAACAAGGGATCTTTGGAATCCTCAATAATTTCTGAAGAGTGTAAAGTACTCCTGAGTTTAAAACTACGGAGTTAGGCTGGCCTAACTAAATGTACGCTGATTTGGATGTTCCTCACACTAGCTCCAGTTCACTTGAGAAATATAAAAATTTCCCAGAAAAGAACCATGTCAACACTGTACAACTTGGAGCACTATTCGCTAAGCTCTTGATGAATGTTTTGCACTTGTTTTGCAGTAAGCAGTCCTCCTACAATGATCAGCTACTTAGATTTTCAGTGAAAGGATTTGGCAAAAACATCAATCGTTCTCATTGATTCCCATTTCATAAAGAATAATCACTTAGCCATATGACCTGTTTTAAGTAATCAAGAAAAACAGTACAACATAAAAGACAGCATTTATTGAGCCCGTAACATATGCCAGGCACTATACTTTACTTATATTATCTCAAATCCTCACAACCCTGCAAACAAATATATAACAGAGCAGCAAAGAGACTCAGATGTACTTGTCAAAGGTCACACAGTTAATAAATGGTGGAATCGGGACTCAGAACCAGGACTGTGTGACTTCAAAGTCCAGTGCTCTCTCCACTTTACCAGGTTAGCTTCATAACCCTAGACTGGAAATCAGACCTGTCGCTTATTCTGTGTCCTTGAACAAGTCACGACTTCTCTCAGCCAGTTTTCCCATCTACAAGATAAGAGGGTTAGTCTAGCTGATCTCCAAAGTCCCCTCCATAGCTAATATTCTTGGATTATGATTCATCACAACTTCAACCTTCTAGTTTTAGAGTAAAATGTCCTCTGTATCCTTTTCTGAACAGAGTAAGAGAAGCGATACAAATAATGGAGAAGTAATGAGTAAAATTTATAGACCAGGATATAGCTCCTCATGCTTTAATATTAATAATTATCATAAAATATACTATAAACACTAAGTGGGCACTCTGTACTCCTTTCATTCCAGGCAACCAGAGCTTCCTTCTTTGACAAAAGCTTGGGCATTCTGCCAGCAGACATCTCTGAAGGTGGTAAGAACCTGTTAGCATGCAACACAGAAACACCTAACTGAAGGATTGCTATGGGAAGCAAATGCCTCATCATTAACTTCTATAGGAAGCACCATCTATTCTTTGAGGCAAATTATACAATAATCAATGGAGATATTTGCCAAGCATTTCTGAGAAAAGGAGAGCAAGCTACAGGAACTAGTGAAAACTGACACACGGCACTTCAACACACACACAAAGAAACAAAAAATCCAAGAAGAAATGTACTGATTGCAGGGCGGTGCACATTAGGAGATGAGGTTTTACCCTACCTGCATACACTGGTATTTGTCTAGGCTACAAAAATTTAAGATTTCTTCCCGCAACAGCTACAAACTGAACACAATTTAGTATATGCCGGACACTGTGCTGAGCCCCTGTGAGACATCACCCTCTAATCCTATTCTACACAATTGTGAGATACTATATTCATTTTAGGAGGTGAAAGAAGGTCTTGCAGACAGTAAGTGGCAGAGAAAGGATTTGAAAATAAACCTGACCAACTCCAAGGCCTGTGTTCTCTACAACATATTTTGGCTGGTTCCAGAGTGAATAAAACCTCATCTCTAGGTCAAAACAGAAAAATAATGTGTAATGTTTGAGCCAAGATACAAGAGCATTTTAAAATTTTTAAATAAAGTTTTTAAAAGCCTGAAATCCATTTATGGAAGTACCTACTATTTAGATATTAGCAAAAGTCACAAGGTCACTGTCAAAAATCTATACTTCTTTGGATAACTATCAATACACTTAAACTCAGGACATTTCAGATGGCTGCTGTTGCTATAGCTTACATTCCTGCTATGCTCACATAACCTAAAAAAAAAAAATCTCTTTTGTCTAAGTAGCCAGGAAGCTATCTTTTACTTACCATCCCTTTTAGCCTAAACCTAGCATAGAGAACCAAATTACTCCAGGAGAAGAGAAGTCATGTCATTCAAAACACAGTAGAAAATGGCAGGGGGGGAGGAGGGGCAGGGAGGGGCACCTGACTGGCTCAGTCGGTGGAGCATGTGAGTCTTAATCTCAGGGTTGTGGGTTCAAGCCCCAGACTCGGTGTAGAGATACTTAAAAAATAAAATCTTAAAAAAAAGGAGAAAAAAAGAAAAATGATAAGGTTTACTAGGTGACTTACTAGCCATTTTAGAAGAAGTGGCCTATTACAGTTCTTTCAAACTTTAAAAAAGCTAAAAGAAAGGGTTTTCTTAATTGGGGCAAAAGTATAACTGCAAAATCCTTCAACACACACAATTTGAGTTATTCCTCACTGAAAGTGAAGCATCTTTAAGATACTTTTTAAAAGTATCTTAAAATGGGAAATTAATCCAGTTCCAATACTGTTAAGACTAATCATTAACTACTCAGCAAATCAACTTGTGATTTTAGAATAATGAGCAGGGAAAGAAAGAATTTGAAAAAAAAAAATCTCAGAAGCTACAATTTCTTCTAATCACTTGTAATGTCCATTAGAGAGTTCCAAAGGTTATTTCGTATTTTGTTTTTCTCATATGGAATACAGATCACAAGGGGTCAGGAGAAAGTGCCTAAACTGCAACCAGCAAACTCAATCTCCTTCCCTTATACACTGTCCCGCTAAAATAGTACCAGGTCCCCCATACAAAATGATCCCTTCCATTGTTGCTTTTGCCTGTCTACTCCCAAATTTAGTGAAGAGAACACCCAACCCTTGGAACCAAATAGACATGGCTTTGAATACCAGGTCAACTTTCCAATTAAGTGATTCTGAACTTACTCGACAAGACTTCATTTTCTTCATTTTTGGGTTTTGTTTTTTTTTTAAGATTTTATTTGAGAGAGAGAGCACGAACAGGCAGAAGGGTAGAGGGAGAAGCAGGATCTCCACTGAGCAGGGAGCCCAACGTGGGACTTGATCCCGGGACCCTGGAATCACGACCTGAGCCAAGGGCATCTAAACGCTCAACCCACTGAGCCCCCCAGGTGCCCCAAGCCTCCATTTTCTTATTTGAACTAGAGCAACCACTTTAAAGGCTACTGTGAAGATTAGAGATAATATGCATAATGCATACCTACTATTAGTATTGTTAATCATTACGTGTCTGACACTTTCTATTTCAAGGTTGCCATTGCTTATAACTAATACATCCACTACTAATTACATAAAGGGGGATTCACTTTATTTCTCACTGGCAAACCAGAGATGGGTAGCAAAGCACTAGGAGTGACCACTACAAAACCTGCTACTGTCAACCTCATCATAGTAAAGACTTTTAATTGTTCAAAGATTTTTAATTGCTTAAAAAATTTTCAAACTGCTTAATGGGTCAGGGGTTTCACTTTGGAGTGACAAATGTTTTGGAACTAGAGAGGGTCGTGGTTGCTGGACAATGTGAAAGTACTAAATGCCACTGAACTGTTCAGTTTTAAAAGGTTAATTTTTAAAAAATTAATTTTCAGAGGGAATGAGGGAAAAATGTACCATAATTATTCCTACTGAACATCATTAGATGCCAGCAATGTGACCACTTAAACTGAGTTTAAGGTTTTCTCGTCCACATTTCTAAAGCAGCAGCCTGACATAGTGGAAGGAGCCTAAGCCTAGAGGTCGCAAAATCCACCTCTCACCCCAACTATGCCACTAACTATGTGTGCAATTCTGGACAAGTACCTTAATCACTCAGATATATCCCAAATTCTTCATCTGTCAAAGAACAAAGCAGGGCTAAAAGAACCTAAAAGGTTTCTCACAAGATGCTATACTTTATATTCTTGGCAAACCAATTATGTGAAATAAAATTACCCAGATTAAAAAAAAAAGTTTAACTACAATATATGCTAAATCTGACAAACTAAAAGCTACCACATGTCCACTGTGCTGAAAATGTGTTATCCTATATAGGAAAATCTTCTCATTTCAGGATGACTAGGTCCTACTGACTCCTATTTACTGGAAAACAAAAACAGATCTTTAATGACAGTGCCAAAATCATATTCACTGACATTATGATCTAAGCACAAAGGGAAAGACTTAATTCAGAGATGACTACTGTGGTAACCTCAAGGACACCATTATAAGCCAAGCTGGTGAACTACAAGTTTTTAAGTAATAAACTCAAGGATGTCTTTTTATCCAACTATTAAAAATGCATTAAGTATAAAAATATAAATTTAATGCATCATTAGCCTATAAATAGAAATTATATACATTAATCAACATTATTTTGCAAATATGTCTTTTTTCCTATAAATGACCTTTGGATTAAAAACTCCTCCTGCCATAAGGCTCTGAAAAGGTTATAAATCTAAAGGAATCTTATTCTGTTCTTGAATATGCCTGGAAGAGAAGCTAAATCCTCTGGTATCTTCTGGTAGTTTGTTAAGTGTAGGTTGTTAAAGACATGTTTTGGCAACTAACACCTTAATTACCATTAATTAGGGTAGAAGGCTTGTCTTCCTCCAATGTGCTTCTAAATCCTTAGGGGAAGGAGAGGGAGTTTGGCATGAGCATGCAAACCTGTTAACTCAACAGGATCTCAACAAAGTGATGGAGGTGACTAGTTGGGAACTCTGATCTATTGTTTTGTTTTGTTTTTTAATATTTTATTTGAGAGAGAGCAGAGGGAGAGAGGCACATGGGTGGGGGGAGCAGGAGAGGGAAAAGCAGGCTTCCCAGTGAGCAGGGAGCCAGATATGGACTGGATCCCAGAATCCTGGCACCATGATCTGAGCCAAAAACAGATGCTCACCCACTAAGCCACCCAGGTGCCCCTCATCTGTTGTTTCCAAAAGGGTGGGAGAGACATAGATATCCACAACCCCCGAAGCACTAAAGGAAAGATCAAAGGATGACATCTAAGTTGTAACAAACTGCTGAGAATACGTGAACTGTTTTACAATCTAGAGCAACTTATCTAACATACTTTAGTGAAACAAGTGGAGACACTTACAAATCAAAAGTCTGATGCCTTATGAGAAGTTTTCCAAATCAATTATCTAGATTCAAACCTCAGTAACACATCCAGCAATCAAGTCTTCTCTTTCTGGCAGCATCAAAATGAAAGCATAAATCCACAGATGCACATCCTTTCTAAAACATTTCTAATTTTCTTTTTATCAAAACAATCGTCACCTGAATGTCACCACCACACTTGCAAACTCAATACCAAAACTAAACTAAACTTACCTCCTGATGCCACTTCTGTTGGATTCCCTACTTCTCTTCAAGGCACCCTAGCCTGCCCAATCAACCTGGCTTGAAACCTGTAGACTTGTCACTCAGCCCTCACATCCAGTTACTAAGTTTCACCAGTTTCAAGGCATCCCTTCTATACTCATTTCCACTACTCTTATCACTTTTTTCTTCAAACTAGTACAACAGCTCTTAATCAGTGTATGCATTTCAGCCTCTCTTTTCACATAAAGTTACCAAATTCATAAATATAGCCCTAATAATACGATCCCTCCATCTTGCTCACAAACCTTTCACGGAAGCCTCACTGTCAACAGAATAAAGAGTGAGTTCCTCTCCCTTGCATTCAAGGCCTTCCATCATCAGTGGCTCCAACACTCCTCTCCAAATTCCCATTCTTACCAATTCCTTTGATAGCCTCTCACCTTTAACTATTGAACCACTTATTCTTTCTCAAAGAAATCTTGAGCATTCTTATTTTGCTAATGCAATTTCCTCCATATACAATTCTCTTCCCTATTTTCTCATACCTAATCCTACTTGTTTTCCGTGGCTCGGTACAGATGTACATATCACATCCTCTCTGAAGTCTCTCCCTTATCCCCCTTAACTAGAAATAATTTCTTGCTCTTCTGAACTCTTGGACCATTTTATCTAAGGTCTTACCTTAAAAAAAAAAACAACAGACACCCATGTACATACATATATACACACACATATATACATGCATGTAGGTAGGTACACACACACACACACACACACACACACACACACACACACACCATCATTTATCCTAACAGGATGTAAGCTCTTGAAGGTCAGGGTCTATGTGTACTTTATTCTTGTATCCCCCCCCCATCCAACTACCACAGTGCATAATATTCAAAATTATGATGAATTAATAATAAAACCAACAGCAGTCTTATGAAAGGATACTCATTAAGAAGAAAAAAACATCATAAAAACTTTAAGGTACATAGTATTCCACAGGAATAATGAATTCCATAGGAATTCCATAGGAAAAACTGAAATTCCAACCATAGCACCTTTACCAAGTAATATGACTAAAACTAATAAAAGAATAATTCATTCAACAAATACTCAACAACCTACTTAGTGCCGGGCTCTGTTCTAGGTACTCAGAATCTGCAGAATACAAAACCAGTATTAATCCTTACCTTTATGGAGCTTATACTCTAGTAAAGGTAAAAGGGCAATACACAAAATAAGCAAAATATAAGTTAAATGGTTTAAGTGGTAATGAGAAAAAGAAGGTGGAAAAGGAAGGCTGGGGAGGGCCAGAAATGGAGAAGCTGCCATTTTAACAGGGTAGAAAGGGAAGGCCTCACCAGAAAAGGCAGATAGATATGCACAGAGACCTGACAAAGTTGGAGCGATCATACATCTAGGCAGGGCAAACAGCAAGTGCAAAGGACCTGAGACAGGAATATATGCCGGGCACATTAAAGAAACAGCAAGAAGGTCACTGTGGCCAGAACGAAATAAGCAAAAAGTAAGAGGAGATGAAGTCGGAGAGGAAAGAAAAGGGTATCTGATCACATAAGACCTTGACAGGACTTAGCTTTTTATTCTGAGCAAGATAGGAAATCACCAGAGGGTTTTGACCAGAAAGAGACAAAATCTGACTTACCTTTTTAAAACAATCATTCTATGGTACTGAGAACAGAATATGAAGGGGCCAAGGGCAAAAAAGGGATACTGCAATAATTGAAAGTACTGATGTAAACTTAAATCAGAGGTGATGAAAAATGATCAGAGTCTGGATATATTTTGAAGGCAGAACTGGCAAGATTTCATGATGGGTCAGATGTAGTGTATGATAGAGAGTCAAGGACAACTCTTTTGGCCTGAGCAACTAGAAAGATGGAGGAAGTTGCTATTTACCACAAGGGGGGCAGATGAAAGAGGGGGCAGGGTAAAGATCAGGAGTTTGGTTTGGAGCAAGTTTAGTTTGAGATGACAATAAAATATGTAAGTGGAGTCAATACAGGCAGTAGGACAAACAAGTCTGGAGTTTCAGAGATAAGAATTTGAGACTCATCAGCATATACCCAGTAATAAAGCCATGAGATTGGGTGAGATCACCAGGGGAATGAGAATAAAGAGCAGAGATCCCAAGTGGTCCAATATTAAGAGGCAGTAGCTATGAGGAAGAACCAATAAAGGAGAAGCCAAGGAGACAGGAGGAAAACCAACAGAATATGGTATCCCAGAAACCAGAGCAGAAAGTATGTCAAGGAAGGAGACATCCACTGTACCAAATGCTGATGGGTCAACTAAGAATTAAACTTGGTGGTTTCAACAAGAGCAGTTTCAGTAATTAAGTTGAAAGTCTCATTATTGTAGGTTCAGGAGAGAACAGGAGAACTGAAGATGAGTAGAAACAACTTTTTCAAGAAGTTAAGTAACTGGGTTGCACCTACAAGAAAGAGCATAGTCAAGAAAGCATTAAGAAAAAAATAATAATAAATGAAATAGCAGCACATGTATACGGACCAGAATGAGCCACTAGACAGGAGAATAATGATGTTGAAGAAGAGGCGGGGACAGAATTTCAGTAAAAGAGTCAACCGGCCAGCCCAATGAACAGAAATTTCACTAGCTTAGTGGGCGATCATTCCAGAGTCCTGTTATTCTTTGTGATACTAAAGAAGGAAGGAGGGCAGCCCATAATCCTAATTCGCATGCCACAGGAAGCTCAGAAGAGAGTCTGGGCTATTTACTGAGAACATTCATGTCAGGCCTTTTATATGTTATTTCATTTAAGCTCAAAATAACTTCATGAGGTATTATCTTTATGCTACAGATAAGAAACCAGAGGCTCAGAGAGAGCAAGTAATTTGATTAACACACAAAGCTGGTGAGTGGTAGAGCTATGTTTCAAATCCACCTCCTCCTGAGCATTAGATAAGGAATTATGTTAATTTAGACAGTTAAAAAAGTTTTGTAGTTATATCTTTTCTTAGGTTTCCACCTGTTAGAAATACATATTGAAGTATTTACGGATGAACGTATATGATGTCTAAGATTTACTGTAAATATTCCAACAAAAACAACAGAAAGTAATTGTGAGTGAGGGGTAGATGAAACAAAAGCAGCAAAATGCTCGTAACTGTTGAAGCTAGTTGACGGGTACGTGAAAGAAAGTTCATTGAACTGTTCTCTTTCATGTACACTGGAACTTGCCATGATAAAAAATAAAAATCCAGGTCCTTCTGAGTCAAATTTTTCTCATTACTTCAAAGTGTGCCCTTAAATTTCTCCTCAATCCTCCCTTCAAAAAAACTGTTACATGCTTCAGAGCTTACAGTTTTCTTTTCTTCTTTAATCCTCACTCTAACTGTAATTTAGGGGTTTTATTCCAATTTTAAACATGAGGAGAGAGATCTACAACTAGTAAATAACAGGATCAGACCTCTAAGCCAAGTCTTCTGGTGTCAACAACATTCTACTACCCAATACAGCAGTCAAGGTTGCACACAGGATCATCTCTAGGAATAACCTAAAAGGAGAGTACACCCAAGGGCTAGCCCTTTTCTTCAGATTCATTACTACTCCATAATCCTGGGGCCCCAAATTTCCTAGGAAGGCCACGCATTACTGCAGGCAGCCTTTGAAAAGATCTGCACTCAAAGGCTTGACTAAAAGAGGCTAATTTCAAATTTGCCCAACCATCAACCTTCCTGGCCAAATTTAGGAACAAACAGGAACCTCTGAAAGGATGATCTGAAAGGCCGCCTATCTCTGCTCTAGAGTCAACTCGGTGCCTCCATTTCTCTAAATGTAATGCTCTCCTGTCCACCTACATTATACTCCCACAGGGACCAAAGTTCAGATATGCCAAACCTGAGCTCTAGAATAAAGAATACTACCAAACAATAATACTGACCAAATGCCAATTTTGAAGATTTTACTTCTAAGTAATCTCTACACCCAACATGGGGCTGGACCTTAACAACCCTGATATCAAGAGTCACATGCTCTATCCCCTAAGCCAGCCAGGTGACCCTCAAAAGTCAATTTTGTATAACTCCACACCATTTACCACAAAGCTGGCATATCAAAGAACATCACAGTTAATACTTATCTTTAAGATACCATCTTTTTAAAAGCCTCATCACTAATATGTTTGATATCTGTTCTTCCATACTAACCTTGACATTAAAAGCTTATTTACAGCTTACTTCAAAAACAACTGAAAATATGCATACCAAGGGCTTAAATGTTATTCTCTACAGCTGCTAACCTACATTATCAAAACTGTAATACCTTTCCCCTCTAGTTCACTAGCTTTGCTAACTAAAACTGAATTGTCCAGAGTTAAGACAGGAGCTACCCAGTACCCTATACTTCATTAGGTAAAAATGTAGGTTGTCTAAGTAGTGCAAAAGCCTATGATTAGATGCAATGTTTGAGGAGTTTTAGATTTACTTGGAATTATAAATATCATAAGAATAAACTGCCTCCATCTTAACTGTTAGAAACAAACCACCTCAAAAAAAAAAAAAAAAGAAAGAAAGAAAAGAAAAAGAAAAAAGAAACAAACCACCTCTTTCCTAGGTCACTACCTAGGTAACCAGTTACAGACTCCATCTGTACATTAAGGGCCAACCTATCTAGGGAAGGATCTATTCTTTACTCAAAAAAGTATTATAGAACCCTACTAAGTAATCTTAGGTCTGGCACAAAACGTGCCTTTGAGCCTAAAGTCAATGCATGTTTGTTGAATTAAACTGGTAGAACATGTGTAATTTAAAAAAAAAAACAAAAAAAAAACCTAAACAGAGTCTTTTAGGACAATCACTATTTGCTTTATGTCAATAGTATGAATATGGTTAAATTCATACTTGATTTATGTATATAGTATTAATACGGATTATAAATTCAATTTATAAACAAAATGCTGATTTGCCCAATAGGATATTGTAAAAAGTCCTGGTACCTGGAAAACTGCAAAGAACAGGAAATTCTGCAGGTGCAGTAAGAAACTACATCTTATCCATGACCCAGAAACGCCTCAGAATTTATTACACAACCTGCTGCAGAATTCTCACTCTTCAAATGGAAATGAACCATGAAGTCACACAATGCAAGGCTGTGATTTTATTGATACAATCAACTATACCCTTTCGAGTTGTGCTAAAGTTAACTCAAGAAAGCAGATGTTTGACACAGTGTTAGCTATCTCAGAAGTTAAGAGAATTCTAATATCAAATAACTAAAATTTAGGATGGCATTCACTCACTCAGCAACACACATATATGGAATGTCTTTTGTGAGACAGACACCATACTTCTCAAACATGATGTACTTCAAGGACCCTTAAAACAAGAAATACATCAAATTAGGCATGAAAGTGACAAATCAGGACACGTGGTAACCTCACTATTCAATGCATGGCCTAAAAGTTACAGACTTGCAGGTCTTTTGGGCTTAAACCACTTAAATATTTATATCACCACTAATCTGGCCTCATCACTTTATTCTTTTCTGTTTCAACAGACATATAAATTTAACTTACATTTCTCAATAAAGTTTTCTAAAATTAGACTGGATTATGAAGCCTCTCATAATTACCTGTCAAAAACAGTTTTTGTACATCTGAACAAATTTGTAAAAACAACCAATTTTCCAATAAGATCTATGCAAAACAAATGAAAACAGAAAGAGCAGTAAGATGGGTAATAGAGGCCCAAACATATATAAGAGAGTAAACTATTAAGAATAGATCAGCAGGTGGGTACCTGGGTGGCTTAGCGGGTTGAGCCTCTGCCTTTGGCTCGGGTCATGATCTCAGGGTCCTGGAATCGAGCCCCACGTTGGGCTCTCTGCTCATTGGGGAACCTGTTTCCCCCTCTCTCTCTGTCTACTTGTGATCTCTCTCTGTCTGTAGAATAAATAAATAAAATCTTTAAAAAAAAAAAAAAAAAAAGACTAGATCAGCAGGATGCCTGCCTGGCTCAGCTGGTAGAGCAAGTAGCTCCTGATCTCACGGTTGTGGGTTCGAGCCCCATGTTGGGTATGGAGATTACTTAAAAATCAAATCTTTAAAGGGGCACCTGAGTGATTCAGTCAGTTGGGCATCCGACTCTTGGTTTCCACTCAGGTCATGATCTCAGGGTCCTGAGATTGAGCCCCATGTCGGGCTTCGTAATCAGCAGGGAGTCTGTCTGAGATTCTCTCTTTCTTTCCTTCTACCCCTCTCTTCCGCTTGCTAGCTTTCTCCCCTCCCCCAAAATAACTAAATAAATCTTTAAAATAAAATAAAGTCTTAAAAAAAAAAAGATCAGCTAGCACAAAAGACTACTATCAGGGCTGGGTATTACCGAACTCAAGCAAATTGATGTCCAAAAAGCAACTTACTAATTTACCTTTTTTTTTTTTTTTAAAGATTTTATTTTTTTATTTGACACAGAGAGAGAGAGATCACAAGTAGGCAGAGAGGCAGAGAGAGAGGAGGAAGCAGGCTCCCTGCCGAGCAGAGAGCCCGATATGGGCCTCGATCCCAGGACCCTGAGATCATGACCTGAGCCGAAAGCAGAGGCTTTAACCCACTGAGCCACCCAGGCGCCCACTAATTTACCTTTTTACAATGTCAATCACAGCCGGCATCTAGATGCTTTTTAAAACTAATAAACATTTTAAAAGCATTTAAACATCATTCCTCCTCAAATAGAGCATAACCTGTCAGTAGGCTTGGAAATGTCAAAAGGATGGGCACTGAGAACTAAAATTTGAAAAAGGAAAAAGTATTCAATAAATCTAAAGGAGGAGATTTAATGCCACTAGAAGAGGGATAGCTCTATTTTCTGTTCGAGTCACTTAGAATTAGTTTATTTTCTGAAAAATACACAGAAAAATGTATTATATTTATTATTCCTGATTTAGGAAGTGAATTCACTGAGTGAGAGAGGTGCTCAACTCTGGAAATTCATGCTTAGAGGCGATCTCAGGCGATCTACAGTCACAATGCAGAATGTTTCTCACAATCTTCTGCTCATACTCAAGAATTCAAATCGGCACCAACACCCAACTACAGAAATGAGCCAGAAAAGATAAGGAGACAGTAGAGCAAAGAACGAAGAAACTTTAATTTACAGACACCTCTGACATTCAGAGAAGTTTCATTTCTATCCAAGTTTCTCACTACAAATTAACCCACCTAATGCCAAATTCTGAAGCACCAATTATTATTTGAAAAAAGGAGCTAAGGAAATAACACCTATCTCCATATTTACACAGTTCTAATCTCCCTGAAAGACTTATACTTGTTTTATATAAACCATCTTAATTCTCATGGGAGGTAGACAGAGTCAGGTTTCTGGAGGAGAAACGAGTACAAAGGGATTAAGTATCTTGTCCAGCAAGTCACCAGTGAAAATAAAACCAGACCCAATTATTTGCCTACAAAGTCTAAATAACCTGCTTTCCTTGGTTCACAAACTTACAACAATATTTTCAAGTGCCTACAAACTACCCTAACCCATAGACCTTCACGAAACAATACATATAATCAGAATACTATACCAGAATTGAGTATTCTGAGCAAGAAAAAATACTGCTTGCCCCAATCAATAAAATGAACTAACACAATGGACTTAAAAAATTCAAGGAGGAAACAATAGCCATATTGGAGAGAATTTTCAAAGCTCACTCTATTCATTTTATATCCTACTGCTCAAATTCTTGCCAGGCAGCCAAAGGGGCCAAACATGTCCTTATAATCATATCCTACACATACATCAAATCTCAAAATACTGCAAAGAATTTCAATGAAAGGCATATTATGCTTTAAAAGCCTTTCCCTCCAAAAATAAAATCTTATAGCAATGCCTTCAGAACATTATTTTGATGCCTTCATGATGCACTTTAAATTTGGATTTCAAAAATTAGCTCCCAGTTTATTTTTAAAATATTTATATTCACAGATTCAGATTACTTAAAATGTGTGGTTCTGCTCAGCCCTCATGATGTTTAGGCAAGATTCCCACCTGCACTCAAACTTATTATTTGAATTTACAATGGCCACATTAAGATACTTCCTAAATTGACAAAAGGAGAAAACTAATCAAACCAGAAAGCTTCCCAAGGTATCAAAACATCTTTTATTTGAAACCATACTAGGTACTACATAACACACTACATAAAGCCCACAAAGTGATAATTGAAGTTATTTCTGCAACATGAAATAATTTTTTTACAAAATCTGACAAGACTGAATTTTCGACTGTCAAAAGGGAAATCGTTTCCCGAGATTCTGGAAAACCCTGCTTACTAAGGCAGTCTCAAAGCAGTTTCCTTAATCCTTCCAAATCCCAAAGAATCTAACACAAGCCACAGAACACTCAATGAGACCTGTACTGAAATATCTGTGCTCAAACCCCTGAAGGTTATTTTCTATGTGTCTGGCAAGCTGACTGGCCGCATGTCCACACAACCCCAAAAGTCTTTCCTCAATAAAGCTAACACTACACTCCCTAGCTCAAACCAAAATACCAGAAAATCCAAAAGCCTCCAACCAAATTATTACCTGAACTATTTGGGAGGAAAAGCCGACAACCCAGGATCAGTTATTTGCACCCTGAAAGAGAGTTAAAGAATCGCAGATCTCCATTCCTGCCACTTTTAGGAGCTGGACGTACATTACCTCTGTCTGCCTCTAGCATGGGACTCAGATATTACATCACTCAAAGCCTGAAAACTGCCCCAATACCCAGAAAGCACCAGGGTAGCTGAGACACTGCACCAAGGTATTCCTTCCTCCCTGATACACAGCCTTGGAATGCTACGGACGCTGGGTCCTGCTCTCTTGCAGTATCTTCACAAAGGCATCTGCCCTGCACCTGCTGCAATCCTATTTCTCTTCACTTGTGGTGCACTCCACACAACCCTGCATGGCTCTTCTATCTGCGCATTTGTCATCGCAATGCACTAGGACAATATCCTACCTACCACATCCTCCAAACTTGGGAGTGTGTACTACACAGCTCTCCCTTATCCCTTCCACATTCACTAAATGTGCTTCTGGAACTAAAATTGGGCTTGTTGATTTTTCTGATCCTAGAGGCACAAACTTTCAAATATGTACAGGGTTTAATGTCTTCCACTTCTCATTAGTATCATTCCAGGATCCACATACACACACCACACATCCTCTTCAGTTCTTCTATGTCCAGAATGTAATCCCCTCTCTTCAGTTTTGTTTTGTTTTTTGTTTTTTCAACTTCTGCACTCTGCCCTTTCTTCTATTTCCAGTGACCTAAAACTTCTGAACCACTTAATCTCTCAAGACTCAAAGTTTTCCAATCTCTCCCCAGTCTTCAGTACTCTTCTGCTCCTTTCATTCTCTTTTAAGCAACCTGCTTTCCTAATTCTCTCCAACCCGAACAGTCATTTCCTGCCCCTAAACCTGGACAACCTGCTTCCCCTACCACCACCCCAATCCAATACACAACTTATCCCTTTCTGGTCACAGACACATCCACACACCTCCCTAGCTTGCCCTTCTTTTACCGTTATATACTATGCATTCTTCTACATCCTCTACCCAAAAATATCCTGTCTTCCCCCATTCTTCCCTCTCTTCCTTGCCCATCCCCTTCTCTACCAGACAAAATCTAGCACCCCCCAAGCTATGCTTCCATCCCTCTACGTACCAAATGTACTCTAGACCTGCTTCCCTTCCCTTCCCAACCATCCCCGACTACCTCCCTCTACTGATTTCCCTAACCACCCCCATTTCTTCTAACTCCCCTCCACACTTCCTGCCCCCAAAACATTTCCTTCCATCTGTTTTCATACCTCAGCTGCCACTCCAAGAACATTTCCCTCACCCCCTACACCTTGAGCCCTCTACCTCACACATACTCTCCACCTGTCCCCTGCAGTGTCTCCCCAACCCCAAAGTTCCCCCACTTGCTGCTGCCCCACCTACATTTATACTTCCCCACCTACATCTACACTTCCCACAAGAACACTCTCCGCTTCACTCACGTCTGCTACCCGCTAAATACCCTGCACACCTCCTGCCCATCGCCATCACCCTACTCCACTGTCCTCACTTCTCTCAAACTCTGGCCCTGCTCCAATCACCTTCCTCCTTACCCCCCCCCCCATACAGTTCTCCCCTGAGCACCGCTCACCCGGGAGACACCTGTCTTCTCCCCGGCCCCACATGCCCGCCCTTCGCAGGTCCCACCTATCCCCTCTCAACACTCTCCCTGCTTCCTTCTTGTCTTCCCTACACACCTCCCGGCCAGACACAAACCTCACATCCTTCACAGGTCTCCTGAAGCCTCTGGGCCTACCCTCACACACACCTATTCCCTGCAAACCTCCATTTCCCTCACCATCACTCCAGAGACCCCTAGACACCTCCGTCCTTCCCCCCCCCACACGTCCCCCAACCTGCACACCTTCCTCCACCTTTCCCTGCACATCTGTCCGGTGGCCTTCCTTAAATCTGCCCCCCACTCCCTGCCCCTCACAACGCAGCCCCGACCGACCGGGACATCCGCTTCTTCCACTCCTCCCTCGAGTCCCTAATTTCCTCCTTCCATCCCCATCACGCTAGCCCCTACCCTCCCCAAAGCCTCCCTCACAGCCTCCTGAACCCCCACAGGCTGCCCCCCACCCGCCTGAACGCCTTCCATCCCTCTCGTACTGGCCCTGGCCCCACTGGGCCCCCGAACCTGCCCGAAGGCCCTCCCGCTCGGTTGGGCCGGATCCCTCCACCCTTCATTCTCCCGCAAGTCTGCCCACACCCTCCGCCTGCCCCCCAAGCCTCGCTCCCAGCCCCTGCCCCCAACGTCCTCCAACACCTGCCCAGAGCCCCTCGCCCTCCATCCTACCGAGACCCCCGGCGCCCGG
>LNAC01000009.1:6926873-7000776 GCA_002007465.1 Ailurus styani | reverse complement strand
CGCTTCGGCGGCAGCGGCGGCGGCGGCGAGCACGTGACACCGCCCCGCGCGCCCATTGGCCGATCCGGGGGGCGGGCCCGCGGCTGCTGGGGAACGGAAAGCCCGCCCCTCGCTCCCCGCGCGCCCCCTCCACGCGCACTCTGCCGTACCTGAGAGCGCCGGCCAGCGCCCGCCGGCGCCGTGCCGCGCCGCCGCCTGCGCCAACTGCGCACCTGGGAGCGCGCAGGGACCACAGGCTGGTGGAGGCCGCATGCACCTGCGAGCGGACGCTTACGTAAGCTGCGTCCCCGCCTTTCTCCGGGCGCCAGGCCCCCGCCCGCTGCAGCACCTGAGCCCCGCTGCGCAAGCAGCGTAACGACTGCGGAGCGGGGACGAGCTGCGCAGAGAGGCACGCGAAATGCACGGAAACTTCGTAACTTCCGAATCTGGGAGCGGCTCCCGGATGCCACTGAGAGCCTGCCTCTCCGGGCCCGCGCGCCAGTGGCGAGTGCCGCCCCCCCCCCAACCCCAGAGGCTAAGCAGCGTAGGAGGTTGCCCAACGCCTCCCCAGGTGGAGGACTGGGGGGCCAGTGGGCTTTGACTTGGTAAGAGGTTTTCTCCCAGCCTCCGCCCCGCAACACTTACCAGCTGTGTGACCTTGACCAAATTAGAGAACCATTCTGATCGTCAGTTTTATGGTAGGGAAACTACGACAATAATTCCGATCTGGAAGCTGTTGGAGAGATGGAAAAAGACAATAGGTGTGAATTCTCTCAGCCCATAGCAGGCACTGAACAAAAGTTGCAGCTTAGTCAGCAACCACCTCTCCTTTTCCCACCAATGGACCTACCTGGGAGTCGAGTTTGAGGCCAGGACCTCTCTGACCTCCTTATTGTTGTGTCAGACTTTGGCTGAACACCTGTCTGGGCAGTGCTAAGGAAGAAATGAAGTTTTACTTTGTATTTTACAGAGTTACTCCTGGGCACGTTTTTGGTACAGCATTCTGCCTACCAGTTCGGCCCCTTACTGAGTACCCGCTGCATGCCAGGCGCTGTGCTGCGTATTAGAAACCACAAGTAAAGAGACAAGGTCCTTGCCCTAACGGAATTCCCACCCCAGGGTGGGAAACACCGTGACCACCCAACAATAGGATTTGGAGAGCTGGGGGTCAAGAGAGATCTCCCGTAACAGCCCCTTCTGGGCCTCTTCCCATCTTTGTAACACGCCAGATGCAAATGTTTTAACGGCTCTACTTCATTTGAGAGATAAAAAATGAATACTCTAACTCAACATAAAATGTTTTGGTGATCTGGCCTTAAGTTTCAAGGTGCATGCCCTTCCCTTCACCCCTCCTTCAGGCCAACTTGACCCTCCAGCCACACTGAGCTTAAGCACTGTCGTTGACAGGGTCTGTAACACTTCTGAGCTGCCTGAGCCAGATGCTAGGCCCAAAATCCCTTTGTACACCCTGGCCCCCACCTCCAATCGCCCTCACCTTTCTTTACCCTCCTGGAAGACTCCTTGGGGTTCTTAGTCCATTCTGAATGTATTCTCTCAAAACTCTTTGGTGGCTTCAGACAAACATTGTCTGAATTCCTCCACTTTGCACACAGCTCATTAAACCATGTATTCTTACAGCGCTAGATTGTAATTGTCACCTCCCTGGACTGTAAGCACCTTGAGGACTTGAGTGGGTTAGGGAGGACTGCACATGCACAGGCAATGAGGTCATTAAAGCTGGGCTTTCCAAGAAGAACACGAATCTGCTTGGAGGAGAAGAGCCACCACAGTATAAAAGGTCTGGGTTCTGTTCAGACCAACTATGTGACCTTGGAAAATCAGTCTAAGTCTTAGTTAACTCATCTGTCAAGTGAGACCGTAATATTGCATACCTCGTAGGATCATTATAAGGATTCAATGAGACAGTATATCTCAGGCATGTAGTATAGTGCCTGGCATTAGGCCAATTTCTAAATTGCTTTAAATAGGTGGACTGCACAGCATTAAGCGTTCAGTGGTATCACTTATTCCAATCTCTTTTTGGGTTTATAACTCCAAACATTCCTGACCAAAAAAACATGCAAATGATGTAAAAGTAAAGAAACTAAAAATTTCAAGTGTGCCTCTCCCCTCCCACCCCCACTCTACTCCCTCTACCCCTAATCCCACGTCCCAGGGCAGTTACCATTAACTTTTTCACGTCCTACAGTGTATGTCCAGAGAGAGAAAATTGCAAAAAATTACATGTCTATGATGTGTATGTTATACTTGGATTTTGCATAGAAAAAGGCTAAAAAGAGTTAAACACCAACTACTACTGTTATACCTCAAAAGTAGGGCTAGGGTTGGGGATAGGGCACTTTGAATACTTCCGCCTTGCTTTAATCATTTAAGAATACATACATATAACTAAAATTAATAAATGTATATATAACACATTTTTAAATGTTATTGAGGTATATTTACATATCCTAAAACTCATGCATTTCAAGAGCACAGATCAAGGATTTTTAATAATGTTACCAAGTGATCCAACATCAATATTTCAGTTTTAGAACATTTACGGATTCCCCATAAAATCCCTCAGACCCATTTACTGTTAATCCCATTCCCACTCCCAGCCACAGGCAACCACTAATCTACTCTGTCTCTATATTTTTGCTTTTTCTGGATATAAGATACATTTTTTAAGACCAAATAGATTTTTTAAAACCAAATAGTTTTTTGTTTTTGTTTTTGTTTTTAAAGATTTTATTTATTCATTTGACACAGAGAGAGAGATTACAAGTAGGCAGAGAGGCAGGCAGAGAGAGAGGAGAGAGGAGGAAGCAGGCTCCCCGCTGAGCAGAGAGCCCAATATGGGCCTCGATCCCAGGACCCTGGGATCATGACCTGAGCCGAAGGCAGCGGCTTTAACCCACTGAGCCACCCAGGCGCCCCCAAATAGATGTTTTAGAAAAAAAGTGTTTTTACCCCTTAAGCTTACCCAGAGATAATCATATTTATATTAATTATATTAATTATATATAATATTGTATCTATTGCTCCAAACTTATCCTGTGCATATAAATACATATAACTTTTACAAAGTGAGATTGCAGTATACCTTCAGTTTTGATTTTTTTCACTTAATATAAAGTAAATACACCTCTTTTTATGTCACTGAACACTCTTGCATAACGTATCTTAAGAATCATTTAATTAAATCAAGCCCTATGTTGGGTATTTGGGTCTTTTTCCAGTATTTCCAGTTATAAACATGGTAAGGTAATAGATATTGTAAAGTTATAGAACTCAATGAGCTTTAAGATTACACCTAAATTCAAATACTAGCACTTGTTGTTTCATCCATTCATGGTACAAATATTTACTGAGAACCTACTACGTGCTAGTCCCTAGAGATACAAAAGCAAGAAAACAGCTACAGTGCCCTACCCCTGTGACCCCAGAGGCCAATGTCCATTACTCAAATAACATTGAATGGCCCCCAGAGAAGGGAGCAGGCAATAGAGGGGGATAGATGGGGTTCACAAAGGCTCTCTTAAGAGGCATCTCTGGAACATACACTTGGCACAGCACTCTGCCATTCTTATAAATGGTGCTTGGTAGGGGTGTCTGGGTGGCTCAGTCAGTTAAGGTCTGCCTTTGGCTCAGGTCATGATCTCAGAGTCCTGGGTTCAAGAGCCCCGTGTCGGGCTTTGCACTCCCTCTGCCTACAAGCCTACAACTCTGCCTGCTTGTGCGCTCTCTCTCTCTCTCTCTCTCTCTCTCTCTCTCTCTGTCAAATAAATAAATAGATAAAATCTTTAAAGAAAAAAAAGCTGGTAAAGGGAGGTGGATTGGTAACCTGTGAGAGCAGTGGGCAGCCTTCCCAGTTCCAGGTGCCTTACCACCCTTAGCTCTTTGGACCCTCACATCTCCCCACTAAAGAGAAGAAAACAGAGGAAATTGAAACCTAGATAAGGAAGTGAATCGCCCAGAGTCACCAAGCCAGTAAAGGGCACAGCTGAAATTGAACTCTGGTCTGACTCCTAGCCCAGTGTCCTTCGTCCCCAAAGATACTGCCCTCTATCGGGGGTGCTCATCTTTGAAGACCCACATTGAGATAGAGGCAGAAAACATGCAACACTGTACTCTCTGCTACAAGACATTCTAGCCACATGTGGCTATTTAAATTTAAATAAATTAAATAGGGATACCTAGCTGTTTCACTCATTAGAGCATGTGACTCTTGATCTCGGGGTCATGAGTTTGAGACGTACATTATGGGGAGAGGAATACTTAAAATAAATGATTGCATTTAATTTAATTTAAAATTTAGTTCCTCAGTGGCATTAAGCGTGTATTAAGGGCTGCATAGCCACATGTGGCTAGCGGCTACTAGATTGAACAGCACCAATGTAAAACATTTCTGGGGCACCCGACTGACTCCATCAGTAGAGCATGCCACTTTTTGTTTGTTTGTTTATTTATTTATTTGAGAGAGAAAGCATGAGCAGGGGGTAGGGGGTGGGGAGAACAGAGGACGGAGAGAGGGCAGAAGGAAAGAGCCTGAGTGGGGTTCCTGAGCTCAAGTCAGAAGCTCAACCCACTGAGCCACCCAGGCCCCCCAAAGCATGTGACTCCTGGTCACAGTGTTGGAGTTCAAGCCCCACACTGGGTGGAGAGATTACTTAAAGACAAAATCTTAAAAAAAAAAAAGGTAACTAAATTGAAAATATAAAACATTTCTGTCATTACAGAAAGTCCTATTAGTTAGCCCTGATCTAGAGGAATAATAACAATATCATAGAAGTAGTGGGTGCCTGGTTGCTCAACTGTTAATCGTCTGTGGTCGGCTCAGATGTCCTGGGATCGAGACCCGCATCGGACGCATCGGGGTCCCTGCTCAGTGGGAGGTCTGCTTCTCTCTCTCCCACTCCCCCTGCTTCCCTCTCTCGCTGTGTCTCTCTCTGTCAAATAAATAAATAAAATATCTTTAAAAAATATCACAGTAGTAGAAATAGTACTAATACCATACTTGTATATTATTTTCAAAGCAGTTACCATGGGAATAGACAGGTCAGTCTTGTCTCCCTATCCTTCATTTCCCTACGCCTCTCTCTACCATTGGCCGGCTCTACAGAAAGAAGCGGAAGACAGAAAGGTCGCTAGTCTTGCTGTGGGTGATGGGTAGGACACAGGGGATGTGACATCCTTCAACTTCTGACCACCTGCCACCATGTTTCTAAATCCGCCTATGCATCTCCAGCCACTCCCTCCTTCCCTCCCTTTACAAAAACCAGCCTGCTCACCAAAGACCACATCCTTGTCCTGGGTCTGGATGCCCTCTCCATCCCTCTATGGAGATTCACTCTTTTTTTTTTTTAAGATATTATTTATTTATTTGACACAGAGAGAGACATAGCAAGAGAGGGAACACAAGTAAGGGGAGTGGGAAGGGGAGAAGAAGGCTTCCTGCCAAGCAGGGAGCCTGATATAGGGCTCGATCCCGGGACCCTGTGATCATGACCTGAGCTGAAAGCAGACACTTAATGACTGAGCCACCCAGGCACCTGCACCACTCTCTGTTATGTCTGCCTCTCCTTCCCTACTAGATTCTTTAGATTCTATTGCCCAAATAATCTTTTCCATTCTAAGGGAGAAAGAAAGGCAGGGAGGGAGGAAACAAGGTTCCCAGGTGACCCTATGCACCTTAAAGTTGAGAAGCATTGATCCAAAATCAGTAGCTACAGACACCAACTGAAGACTAGACTACCACAGTAGAATCACCGTTGGTGACCTGATTTTCGGAAATGGTGAATAACTCTTGGTAGAATCTTGAGCACAACAAGGTATGATCTTCATTCACCTTGTGTAGTATTTGCCTCCCTGGAATATTAAAATCACACTAGAATATACTTTGTCTCTATATGAAAAATGGAGCTAGTTGTTAGGCTCAGATCATTACACAGAAGACTTTCCCCTACATAAATGTCCAGTGCGACATTCAAAGGTCGCGCGGTACTGTCCATGCAGGGAGGAACATCTGGCATTCCTGGCTTCCCCCCAGTAAATGCCATTATGACTACTCAAACTCCACCACAAATGTCTGAAAGGCCCATGTGAGAATTATGGCCGTAGACTCTCATGCAACAGCCTACTTGGGGGCTCCATATGGATGTTTCACATGCTCCACGCTCCATAACTGCCAGATCTTTCCCCTAAACCTCAACCCCGTTGCCCCTGTTGTCCCCATGTCAGTTCCTTTATCGAGGCTACTGATAGCTGGTAGCTACTGATTCTGAATGATCAGTAAGCTGAAGGTTTCATGTAGGCAGGCTGTTTGATTTGTTCTACTTGAATGCCTTTGACTCGTGCCAAATGTAGGATAGTCATTTAATAAATATTTACTGAATGAATACCCAGCAAATTGGGGAACAAACCCCAAAGAAGACAAGAAGGTAGCAGGGATTCCTGGTCAGGAAGTTCCCGCTTCTTATAGGATTTCTTCTAACACCCTGATACTTTCATTAGCCAAAGATACACAACAGCCCAGAGCTACTGCTGAAACTCTCCCACCAAAGATGTCTCACAGCAGGGGAGACGGAGACAGTCTTCCCGAAGGTCTGGGGATAAGGCCCCAATTCATCAGCCTCAAGCACAAAATTTCTTTGAAGTCTCATGTGTTATCTTTAAAATCCATGCAAACTTTACCTTCTATTCCCATGTTTGTTTTAACATGAAAATAACGTTCTGATTACTTCCCTTTAGAAGGAAAATTCAAAGCCCTATTTTTCCAACTCCTCAAGTAGAAATTGACACTCCAGGAAGATGCTCCTGATCTGTCCTGTGGCTCTGAGTATTTCCTAGCACAAGACCACCCATCCCTCGTGGTAATTACACTAAACAGCCAACATTTATTAAGCACTTATTATACACCAGGCAGTATATTAAGCACTTACCATGCATTATGTCTCTAATCCTTGCAACAATGCTAAGAAATAGGTACAATTTTTGTCTTCATTTGTCACTGGAGCGACTAAGTCTCCAATAAGGTAAATCACTGGCACTATGTCACAGAGCCAATAAGTTGGAGACCTGGGATTCAACTCCATGCTCTCAATTACTATCCTGTCCATCCCAGTTTGAAAAGCAAGCCTCCATGCTTTTAGAGCAAAAGCTTTCAGACAGCAGGAAAGCCCTAAGACATCACCTAGTTCCAGAATTTTGCAAAGCAGGGAAACTACGGAGGTTCTTTCCTGGTTCTCTCGATGGACACATTTTCAGGGGTCACAAGTTATAAAAGAAGTTTCTAAATGGGTGTGTTGGTTTCAATTACAATCAACAAATAATAATAAGTATATTATGGACCACGGGGCCAGCCGCCTTGTAAATGATTCCTGGCACCCCAAATTTAGTGCTCATATTGGTGCAAAAGTGATTGTCTGAAGTGACAAGTTTAATGTTAAATGCAGATATTTTAGATCAGGGGTCAGATTTTCAAGCCAGCAAGAAACTGTCTCTTTAAAATGGTGATTCTCAGGGGCGCCTGAGTGGCTCAGTGGGTTAAACCTCTGCTTCCGGCTCAGGTCATGATCTCAGGATCCTGGGATTGAGCCCTGAATCGGGCTCTTTGCTCAGCGGAGGGCCTGCTTCCCCCTTGCTCTCTGCCTACCTATCTGCCTATTTGTGATCTATCTCTCTCTGCCTGCCTATCTGTCTACTTGTGATCTCTCTCTCTCTGTCAAATAAATAAATAAAAGTCTTTATTAAAAAAATAAAAATAAAATGGTGATTCTCCATGAGCCGTAATTTTGGCCCCTACACATACATACATTTAGCAGGGTTTAGAGACTTTTGGTTGTAACAACTGGCATCTAGTAAGTAGGGACCAGGAAAGCTACCAAACATCCTTCAATACACAGGATCATCAGGGAGCCTGGGTGGCTCAGTGGGTTAAACATCTGCCTTTGGCTCAGGTCATGATCCCATGGTCCTGGGTCTGAGTCCCACACCGGGGTTTCTCCCCCTCCCTCTGCTTCTCCTTCTCCCTCTGCCTGCTGTTCTCCCTGCTTGTGTTCTCTTTCTGCTTCTTTCACTATCAAATAAATAAATAAAATCTTAAAAAAAAAAAATACACAGGATCATCCCCCCCGCCCCTGCCCCGCTCCCCATACCAAAGGATCATCAGCCCAAAATGTCAATAGTGCTGGGCTGGAGAAAGCTTTAAAGGGTTTCTGTAGGGGAGAAAGTGAACAGAGTGGAAGGGAAGAGATTAGAAGTGAGGCTTCTCTGAATGAGGCTTGTTAGATACCTTTGACTTTGAAATCTCATAAATGATTCATGCTAATATTTAAATCATTAAATCATATAAATTTTTTAATAATCCTTAACATGAAAAACAAGGCAAAATATGAACAGAACTTTATATCAGGTTGATAACATGACCACACAGGAAAAAAGAATCACTCTAATTGATCTTAAAACAAAGTATTTTTGACTCTCTATCATTCATGAGATATATGCTAAGGATAAAGGGAAAAAAAACAACAAAGAAATCTTAAACTCTCAAGAGTCTTAGTAATGATATTAGTATTGCTACTTTAAAATATGTCTATCACGGGTTAAAACATATTGGAAATGACATCAATGCTGTTAGGATCCAAAATTTTTAGGACAAAAGTGATACAAATATAATATCAAAGGAGTTAAGTAAAAACTTACAATCTTAAATTTCAGTTGGAAATCTCAGCATTGCTATTCAACTCTCTCTTGGAAATGTCATAAAAACTGGAGGGTTCTGTTTAAAAAAAAAACAGTTGAGCATTTATTCTGCCTTTTATTATGGACTAAATTTCAGGTAACCAAGTACCCCCAGGGGATAAGAAAAAGTTCTATACAAAAGAACTTCAGCTAATAAATCAGAAGGAATGCTAAAAACTAGATCATCGCTATTTTGCAAACCCTAATAATATACCTGATTTAGGGAATGGTCATCAATAGATGGTAAAACTTTCAAGCCAAGGATTGATAGGGAACATTACAATTACAATGAAGAAATAGGGTATCACTCCCTGAATCCACTGATAAATATCCGCATCACTCAAAGTTACATGAACATATATTCTGTGCCTCCTGGCGAGATGCATCCTAAAATACACAGCACCTCTACTTGGGCCAAAAACGTTTAGCCTGAATCCAGTGGAACTTTTATTTTTTATTTTTATTTATTTATTTTTAAAGATTTTATTTATTTATTTGAGAGAGAGAGAGAGACAGATCACAAATAGGGTGAGAGGCAGGCAGAGAGAGGGGGAAGCAGGCTCTCTGCTGAGCAGAGAGTCCGATGTGGGGCTCGATCCCAGGACCCTGGGATCATGACCTGAGCCGAAGGCAGAGGCTTTACCCACTGAGCCACCCAGGTGCCCCTAGTTGAACTTTTAAATAAAATTTATCTACAGGAAGGGGCAAAAGGAACAAGTAAATGACATACCATAAAGAAACAATTGACAAAAAAAAAAGAAAAGAAAAGAAACAATCGACAAAATTCAGAACATGCAATCTACAGGACAACTGGCCCAGTTACCTCAATAAGTCAATAACGTGAAAAAAGAAAATCTCGGGGTTATGAAGGGGAGGAAGAAGGAATTGTTCTAGATTACAAGTGACTTTAAGAGTTTTAACAAATGGGTCCCTGGCTAGCTCAGTCAGTGGAGTGTAGGACTGTTGATTTCAAGGCTGCAAGTTCAAGCCCCACATTGGGTGTAGAGACTTATAAAATAAATTTTTTTTTCATAATAAAAAAAGAGCTTTAAGAACCAAATACAATGATGGACCTCCTTTTTATCTCCATTTGAACAAACTACCAGTGAAAAGACATTTTCTAGACAAACATGGAAATTTGGATATATACTATTTATTAAATGCCATTAAGGAATTACTGTTGATTTTTTTCAAGTATTATCATAGCATTGTAGTTGTGTAATAAAATCTTCCTTTTTGAAACTGCAAACTGAAGCATTTAAGGTAGGGTTGCAAGATAAACTACAAGGTTGCGTAAAAATTTTTTACTAAAAATTTTACTTTTACTAAAAATACTTTTTACTTTTTTTTACTAAAATTTTTTTTTACTTTTACTAAAAAATTATTTATTTTTATCCAATTTAACTGGGTGTCCTGTATTGTCATTTACTACGTCTGGCAACCCTAATTTAGGGGTGAGATGATACGACGTCATGTGCCAGTAAGTGGAAAAAAAAAAAGGTGGGGCCATGAATCAACACAGTATGGCAAAATGGAAATGATTGTTGCAACTAGATGAAGGGTACATGAAGGCTTACTGTGCTCTCTGCATCTCGGTGTTTGGAAATTTTTATAAGAAAAGTTTTTTAAATGGAAGAATTAATATGTTACTCAGGTTTTAGAAACAGCCCAATTCTAGCCCAGTCCCCTCATCTCAGAAAAGGAAATGAAAGCCCAGAGAGGGGAAGTGATTTTGCCTGAAGTAAAACAGCAACGGAACAGTAGAGCTGGGACTCAGCTCCAGGTCTCCTGACTCAAAGACCCGAGCTGTTTCCATTTCCACCCGGTGGACAAAGACAATGCCAGGGGTTTCAGGCTGAAAGCCTGGGTGGTCTAGCATCCCTGTCTGAGCTAGTGTGCTCAAGAAGAGGGGCCGGCTTGGGAGAAATGAAATTATTTACATAATAGGAAAATGTCCAGCTGTAGCACCTATGAGGCCCCTGCTGGAGTGGTATGTGGCTGGTTCTGAAACATCTCTGAGCATCGTTTCATGTTCCAAAAGGAGGCTAATAATACTTATCTCAGGTTGTCATGAGCATTAAAACAAAAAGCATCTAGCACAGTGCCTAGTGTTAGCAAAGACTGATGAAAATATAGGATACTCTAGTTAGCTCGTGCTGAGTAACAAGCCACCCTAAAATTTACTGGCTTAAAACAACAATTTATTATTGTCTCTCATGGTCCTGTGGGTTGACTGGGATCAGCTGGGCTGTTCTCTCTTGGGGTCACTCACACGATTGTACTCAGATATCAGCTGGGGCTGGATTCCTCCGAAGACTCCGTGGCCTGAACATCCAAGATGGCGCACTCATGTACTTGGCCCCTGACATGGTTACTCAGCTGAAATGGGGAGCTCAGCTGAAATGTTAGCTCTTCATGTATCTTGGGCTCAGCTGAAATGTTAGCTCTTCATATATCTTGGGCTTCTCACAGCAATAGTTCTTCTGGACTATTAAAGATTAGTCCTAGGACTGGCCCAGTGTCCCTTCCCCTGTGTTCAGTTGGTCAGAGTAGTCACAGGCCAGACCTGATTCAAGGGAGTGGGGAATAGACTCAGTGGGGGAATGCAATGCATGTTCTGGGAGGGAAGGAACTGATGGCCCATCCTCGGAGGAGGCAAGCTACTAGATCGATACAGCAACCCTCCTGGAGCACAGAGAAATGCCTTTCCCCCTAATTCATTGCACAGTCTAAACCCCTCTCAAATTCACCCTCTGCTGTCCTCTCTGTCACTATCTCAGCCCACCTCTGAGACAGTGCTGACCTCATCTGCCCTCCCTCTGTCATTGGGTAATTGTTGCATGCTCCCGAGAGCTTTCTAGAAGACCAGAGAGCCAAGATAAAATGAGCAACTTAGTAAGGTGAAACTACTCACTGGCTCACTTAAAGGAATTGCCAGGTCGTCTGCTTCTGCCACCGCTGGTTACTATGTGCCTTTCCAAAGCTCACTTCTTAAAAACAGGTCACAGAACTCGTCCTTGCTGAGTCCCAGTGAGTCTGGATTTCTTTAAAAATAGCTTGTTCTTCAAGTGCAAAAAATAACATCTGAGACGTTTGTTTAAGTGTGAAACACACCTTTGTCATGACTCAGTACAGGCTGAGCGGAAGTTTATTAAACTTTCCAAAAAGAAAAATTTCCTCTTGAACTAAGCACGCCTGAGAGACGACAGCTCGGGAGCGGGGAGGGGAGCGGCGGGAAGAGAAGAGACAGGTGGAAAAGCAGAGAAGCGGGACTCGATCTTTCTCATCCTCGGGGCTGTCGCGTGCCATTCTGTCCACCTTGAAAGACCTTCCTCTTCCAGCCACTGCGATCATGTTCTCCTCCTCCTGGAGGCCTGATTTAGATTTCACAACTCTGTGAAGCCTTTTCTGACCCCTCCAGGCAGAGTTACTCACTCCCTCTTTGTTCTCAAGACACTTTGTACGTGACTTTATTATTAGCACATTGTATTGAAGTTGTCGGTTTACAGGTCTGTCTCCCTTCTTCGACTGTGAACTTCTCATCGGCAGGGGCACCGGGTGAGTCATCCCTGCGCCCCTCCGCCTGGCGCCAGGCCTGGCACAGATGGGGTGTTGGGAGACGCTATTGATAAGAGACGTCTCATCGGAGACACAATTAGACCCTAAAGGTATTGCTTTCATTCCTGTTCTGCTTTCCAAATGCCTCCTGACTCTCTCCACGCCCCACTGCCAAGCCTGCCCATCTACCCGCATCAGAGCCCGTGTGCCCCGCCTCCCACTCCACACAGTGGAAGAAGAGTCCTCGCCGTGTCCCTTGGATCACGTGCCCTTTGATCCTGCACTTGTCCCCCTTCTCCCGCATCACTGATAATTTTCTCTTTCTAGTAAATTATTTCCACAACAGAGAAATACTCTGTGCTCTCAGCTAAATGCACACACACAGAGCCTCACTTCTCTGCAATTATCCTAATTCCCTGCTCAACCCCCTCCACTCTGCTCCATCTAATCTGAAGATCACCAGTGGCTTCCATGTTGCCAAATCCAAATGGTCTGTTCTTTCTCTGCCTCAGCTTACCTGTCTCCTCAGCAGCACTCAACACTTGATCCCACTCTCTTCTAGAAGCAGTCTCTGCCCAGGCTTCCAGTATTCTGTGAACCCTCCTTATCTTCCACCTCACCGGCCACTCCCAGGTCTCCTGGGTTGGACCCTCCCCCTTAGCCCAGCCTCTGAATGTTGCAGTGCCCTGGGCTCAGTCTTCAGGGCTCCTCACTGTCAAACTCCCTAAGAGATCCATCCAGTCTCAAGATTGATGGAGCTCTTGATAACACGGGGATTTCTATCTGGAACTCCAACCTGGACTCTGGACTCAATGGCTAACTGCGTATTCAGGTCTAAAAGGCATCTCAGACTTAACATATCTAAAACCAAACTTTTGATCCATCTGAACTCATCAGTTCTTCATCTCAGTAAAGAGCACCACAATTAGCCCAGTAGCTCAAGCCAATGGCTTTGGACTTCTCCTTAATCTCTCCTTCTTCCACACCCACATCCAATATTTCAGGAAAATCTATTGGTTGTGTCTTCAAAATATACCACTTTCCCAACTAGTCCAACTACTGTCCAAGCAATAACCTCTCAGTCCCCGCCCGCCCCCCGCCCCACCGCTTCTGATCTCTTTCAACCCAGTAGCCAGAATGACCCTTTCGAAATAAAGCTCAATCTTGCACACAATCTGCCAGTGGCTTCTTCTTTTACAATTGAAATAAAAATCCCAAGTCCTTATCATGCTCTGCAAAGTCCCACACACTCTGGGCCCTGCCTGCCTCTCCTGCCTCATCATCTTTCACCCTCTCCCTCACCCACTGTGCCCAGCCACATCGGACTCCTTGCTGTTTCTCAAACATGAAGCATGTTGCTGGCTCAGGGCCTTTGTACTTACTGTTTTCCTCCTAATCTCTAAACATCTGTATGATTCACTTCATTCGGCTTTCTGCTGCTTTCACTTACCCAAAGAGGCCTTCCTTAACCATTCCATCTAGAATAGCCCTCTCTAATCCCTTATCCTTCTTTATGTTTCTTCACAGCACTTTTGAATTGCACAAAATCTGTGTTTTATTGTATGCCTCTCTACCTAGATTGTAAGCTCCTCAAGAGCAGTGCTCTGCCATTGTCAGTTACACGTGTCTCCCCAATGCCTAGAAAAGTTCCTGGTAGACAGGCAGTGTTCGGTAAATATTTATTGAATGAATGATTACCTGACTGAGTGAATGAATGAATGAATTCACTTCTTTCTACTGCCGCTGCTTCAGGCCAGGCTTCAGCCTCTCCCATCTGTGTGGTAGACTGCAAAATAGGACCACAAATTCATCCTATGGAATGCAAACTCCACTGCGATGTGATTTTGCCATGCCTCCTAGGAAGAGGCAGAGCCTCTTTTTCCCAGTGCTCAAATCAGTGCTGGCCTTGTGAATTGCTCTGGCCAATGAAAGGAAGCAGAAGTAACATTACATGACTCCCAAGGCTAGACCTTAAAAGACCTGGCAGCTTCTACACCCATCCTCTTAGAACACCATCCCGAGGGCACCATGCAGAGAAGAAATGAAGGATGAAAGACCACATTGAAAGAGGTCCAGCTGTTCGGGGTAGGCCAGCCTCTAGCCAACCTACCCAGTGAATGCACCTGCATGAGAGACCACAGGTGAGGCTGGCAGAAGATATGCCCAGTCAACCCAGAGAATCAGGAGAAATAAGAAATCATTGCTTTGGGACGCCTGGGTGGCTCAGTCGGTTAAGCATCCGCCTTCAGCTCAGGTCATGATCCCACTCGATCCCAGGATCGAGTCCCACGTCGGGCTCCCTGCCCAGTGGGGAGCCTGCTTCTCCCTCTCCCTCTGCCCCTGCTCTCTCTCGTGTACTCTCAGTCTCTCTCAAATAAATAAAATCTTAAAAAAAAAAAAGAAAGAAATCATTGCTTTAAGGCCCTAGATGTGTGGGCTGTTTTGTTACACGCGTAGGAAACTGTCCATGACCCAGCCTCTGCAGACCGCTTCAGCCTCAACTGCAAATGCAGACGGCACCCTCCTGGGGCTCAGCGGCTGCTGGGAGGAACTGTTCTCAGACTCTCTGGACATCAGAGGTACTTGGGGAACTTCAAAAATCCTAGTGCTCAGGCTCCTCCCCCTAGAGATGCAGATATAATTGGTCTGAAATGGGACCCAGGCAACGGTATTTTTTAAAAGCTCTCCGGGGGATGCTAATGTGTAGTCAGGGTTGAGAACCATTGAGCTGGAGGATCTAAAAGTGTATTTTGAAATTGCTGATCTTGCCTTCAAGGAAATTCAAAAGCTTCAAGGAAAGATTAAATTATGCTCAGTGCCCTTTTAGCATTAAGTAAGCAATATTGCGTTCTAAGTTTTGGGAAATTGGTAATAGACTCTAGGAGAACATTCTTTTATTATGTGAAACATTAAATTATCAATACTTTATTTCTTCAAATTGGAAGACACACCCTTTTCATATGTTTTAATGTTTCTAAGATCAGGCTCCATCTTATTATTAAATGTGTACCCTTTATGTTACTCTATTTCACAGCAAACAGTAAGGCTTAGACCAAAGGCATGTCTTCTTGCTAGCGGTGACTACAGTCCAGGACACTTCTTTCTGGGGCACGGCCTCGTGTCCTGCGCAAAGTGCTATAGCCTCTTTGATTCCAACTGCTTCTCCTATCGACATCATGAGGTGGGGCTCCTGCACTTCATTTTATTTATTATAACTGCCACAATTTATTGAGCGTTCACCTTGGGCCAGACACTGTTCTAAGCACTTTGCAAGTACGATTTCATTTAAGCCCTGCAGAACCCAAAACGTGACCACCTTTTATGCACAGGGAAGCTGAGGCCCATGGTCCCACATCTGGGAGGCGTGGGGAATGTGGACTCTTATCCACAGGGACTCTGAAAACGCCTATGGGTTGTTTCTCAGAATAAAGCACAGGTGACTTAACCATGACATTCAAGGCCTTTTACAATCCGTCCCAAATCCACGTTGCAATGGTAATGAAAAGTCCAGAACACCCAGGTAGAGAACAGTCAGCAGGTAAGAAGAATCCCAGTCAAGGGCCCACTGTGTGCTAGGTACTTTGCACTTCTTATCTCTGATCTTCCTAAGGACCTCAAGTGAGGGTATTTGCAGGAGGCCTGGGTTGGTTTTGCTACTAAGCGCCCCCTCGCCTTTCTGCTGGATTCTCCGTTGGGCATCAGCTCTGCCCCATAGTTTGGTAGTTTCCGTGGGGCTGTCAGTCAAGATGCTCCAGGCTCCCCTGGAGTAAGGGAGCAGCCAAGTGACCCTAGCTAGACCCATCCTACTCCCTAAGGATCTGAACCTTGGACAGCGTCATGCATGGTCATCAGAGAAACTGTGTTAAGTTGAATCATCCTGGCAACAAGCCACTGTCAAGAATAACAATAGTATTGAGAGTTTTGAGTGCAAAGCACTATGGTGGGTGTACAGACATTAATTCATTTAATCCTCAGTACACTCCCTATCTTCCCTGTCTGGCAGATGAGCAGACAGGCAACAAAGCCAAACAAAGCTTTCTGGGCAAAGCTAGGTTCGAACCCCAATAGCATGGGTCTTGGAGCACATGCTTCACCAGGAAGTCCAGAGCCTCTCAGTTATTCTTCACATTCTACCCCTTGCATCTTTTCTTTCTGAGCCTGGTTCTTTGTCCTTTCCTCTAAGCACTGCAGCCTTCCAATAAATTCTTTTACTCATGAGCCCGAGTCGGTATCTGTTGCCTAGACAAAGAAACCTTAACTAATTAAAGTGTTATTACTCCTGTTTGCAGGTGAGGAGCCTGAAGCTCTGCGAGGCTAAGGAACTAAAATCACCAGCTAGTCTCATAATGAAAATAATGGTCATAGTAGCTAGCACTTATTTGAATAATGCAGCATCAAATGAGTGCTTACTGCAAGGCAGACTCTGTGCTAAGGGATTTACCTAAATGATCTCATCGAGGCCTCCCCAAAAAACAATGTTTTTTATTGAGATGTAATTCACATGGCCCAAAATTCATTCTTTTAAAGTATACGATTCAGTGGGGGGTTTTTGGTATATTCACAAAATTGTGCATTCATCACCACTCTCCAATTTCAGAACACTTTCATCACCCCAAAAAAGACATCCCATTACTCATTAGCAGCCATTCTCCATCTTCCTTCTAGTGATTACTTATCTACTTACCATCCCTGTGGGTCTACCCATTCTGGACATTTCATGTAAGGAGAATCAGACACTACGTGGTCTTTTGTGACTGGCTTCTTCCACTTCGTATTATGTTTCCAAGGATCAACGTCATATGGGTACTTCATTCCCTTTTACTGTTGTGGTGATCACAGCACCATTATACGGGTAATTATAGCAGCATATTACTAGCCCATTATATGGGTAAGCCACATTTTGCTTAGTCTTTCATCGGCTGATAGAGATTTGGGCTGTTTCCACTTTTCAGCTGTTAATGAATAATGCCACTGTAAACATATGTGTACAAGTTTTTGTGTGGACATCTGTTTTCCTTTCTTTGGGGTAAACACCTAGGAGTGGGATTACTCAGTCAATTACATACTAACTTCACATTTAACCTTTTGGGGAACCAAGCGGGGCTATTATTATCTTCACCTTATAGATAAGGAAATAATGGCCAGAGAGGTAATGGTACGCAGGGCCACAGAGCTGCAAAGTGGTGGCTGGGCTTTGGGTCTGGCCTGGCTGCTACAGGAGCAGATATCACTGTCCTCTCTAAGGAAAGCAACATTTTGTTCTAAAAATGATCACTAGTGGTGGGGGATTTTTCCAGAAATTTTGACACCTGAGGAATGGAATTGCCACCTCAACTCTCAGCAAAACACCCTTTCTCCTTCCTCCTTCCCCCTCCTCCCCCTCCCTCTCCTCCTCCTCCTTCATCATCATTATTATTAGCTACCTTCTGTTGAGTGCCTACTACGTCTCTGGTATTTTATATAATTTTTGTCTTAAACTTTAAAACAGGGAAGCCTAGTAGAGTTTAGGGGGTCACACAGCCCCCAGGTTTCTGTCCTGCTCTGCCACTTGGGCAAGCAGTACATCCTCTCCAAGCCTTGCTATCCTTATCTGTAAAATGGGAACAATAGTTACTATTTTACAAACTGATTACGAGGTTGCATGACTTAGCACAGTAGATCAACAAACGCTAGTTTTAGCAAGGGCTTATAAAACCCTCTAAAACCCATCTCTCAGACCTATTTTCCAGTTGAGAAAACGGAAAGATGTGATGCAGCCTAGTTAGGATACGGAAGTTAGGGGTGGCAAAGATGACGTTTTTTTTTTTTTCACCTTTGCTGTTTCTGCTCTTGGCCCATCTCGTGCTCTCCCCGCCCCATCTTTGGACCATTCGCACACCTGGGACTTCTTCATCCTGCCCTCCTTGTGAAGACTAAGGAAGTCCAGGCTCTTGCACCCATTACTGATTCCTGCTTGCATAACCTTTCCCCTCACATCTGTGTCTTCCAGGACATCTCCCTCCCCAGGAGCTCTCCGTACGGGTGGAGGGGCCTGCTCCCGGAAGCCAACTTTGTGAAAGGGAAAGAGTGTGCCTACACGGCCTTGAGTTCGAATTCCAGCTCCACCACTTGGGACGAATGGTTTAACCCCCCTGCTCCTCAGCTTCCTCACACATCAAATGGGAACCGTTGTCATACTTTGTGGGATTGCTGGAGCCCGTCTGAGAATGTACGTGAAGCCTCTGGTACAGGTGCCTCGTGCACCACAGGTGTTCAGTAAATGATCATGACCCTTGTGTAGCCCTGTTTCTCTGGTGCGGTGGCAAGGAGAGGCTGGGACTTCTGTAAGGCAAAGCTCAAAGATGGGCTCCGCAGGGCTGGGGAAATAGCTCGGCAGCTGGAGTGAGAGCAAGGGAGGACTGGGGGTGGCCTGAGATCAAAGGCTAGATTATGCAGATTATTCCTTTGTTCCTTGTGGTTTGCACTTGCCTTGGTGCCTCCTGGGGCCTGAAGAGAGGCAAGCTTACACCATACGCACACAGATACACAAAAACACACATGTACAAACATGCACACAAACCAAGACACACATGAAATACACCCTACCACACTGCGCGTGCGCGCGCACACACACGCACACACCGTCACGGGCACACATGCACGCGCACGTCCTCCAAACACATACCCGTCTACGTGCTCAGGCAGTCATTCAGAAGCTCACATGCCTATGAACATGGGTAAATGCACAAGCATGTGAGTTCGTGCAAGCACATGCACAGGCACATGCACGTTCACACCTACAAGCCCACACGAGCATGCACACAAAGGCTCGTCCACGTGTGTGTACATTCTCTTTTCAAATCCCCAACTCTAAATAGAAGCATAAGCTGCAACATATGTGTGCCTCGCTGTCGTTTGGAAAGAGGAGGCTACACAGCTTTGCAAAAATAAGGTAGAGAAACCGACAGGGTTTCCAAGTCCTGCAGGGAAGGCTGGAGGTTGCCCGGTAGCTGGGTGAGAGGGGACAGAGGATAAGACGGGTCTCTCAGGGGCAGGAGACAACCCCTGAAGTCATCCACCGTTAACCCGAATCCAAATCAATCAAAGGTTTGTATCAGAGGCTCCCAGCCTTACCGATGGCTGCTCACAACTAAATAAGGCTTGATGTGAACGCTTAGCTCCTCCAATGGAGTCAGACATTTTTCTAAGCCCTGCAGGTGGATTAACTCATTTAATCTTCGACAGAAATAGTCTGCAGCAATAATAGGATAGTTATTAATATTATTATTATTCTCTTCAATTTGCAGCCTGGGGAAACTGAGACAGAGTACCTGTCCCACCCAGCTTCTGGCTTGACCTCCAACTTCTGAGTACCTCTCTGGACTTGTCCGGATGCTGTCCCCAGGCTCCCTGAATGGCCTGTCGTCACTCCCGGAGTCCCTGCCGCTCCACTGCCCTCCAACACAGGCTGAACCTGTGCCCTTGCTCATTCATCCATCACCATGCAGATCATGAATCAGTCACTCGTACTCATCGTATCTACCAAGAAGGCTAATACGGCTTGGGGAGTCAGAGGTGGGGATTGGCGGGGGGTGTTCAGGACCTGTCTCATTGAGGAAGTGCCTTTTTTTTTACAGCTTCATTGAAGCATAATTAATATGCAATAAGCTGTACATATATTGAAAATATACCATTAGGGGGTGCCTGGGTGGCTCAGTCAGTTAAGTGTCTGACTTCTGCTCAGGTCATGACTTTGGAGAGATCAGCGGGGAGTCTGCTTGTCCCTCTGCCCCTCCCCCCACTCATACACACACACACACACACACACACTCTCTCTCTCAAATAAATAATATCTTTTTAAAAAATATATACAATTTGGTGCATTTTGATATATATTATATCATAAACCATCACCACAATCAAACTAATAAACCTACCCATCGTCTCCAAAAGTAGAAAGTGACTTTTAAGATAAAACATGAAGCGGAAGTTGCCCAGGTGGCAGAGGAGTGGGAAAGGCAAACTATTTCAGGGAGAAGGGACCCCTCCAGCTAAGGTTCTACGGCAAGAAAAAGCAAGTTTCAAGCGAGAGAATAAAAGAAACTCTGAGATGCTAGAGCACAGTGTGGGGAGGGAGGAGGAAGGGGCAGGAGCCATTCCAGGGGTCACATGATAGCAAGCCTGCGCTGGGTCCCACCCTTGTGGTCTAGGCTTCTCCAGCCTCCCCTACCTGCTACATACTGGTCAGGCTGGTCCACAGGATGAAGGTGAACTGGAAGCATTTCATCCATGGACCAAGCAAGCAGGTTCTTGCTCCTGTAGAGCCCATGGAAGTGCTTGCTCTTGGCTTTGAGCCCTCAGCCCACCTGTTCATGGCTGGGCTTTAATACACATTACTCTGTATCTCAAAATCTGTAAAGTTTTTTAAATTGGTTTTGAAAGAAATTATTTTGAAAAAAAATTATTTTGAAGATATTGTAAAATAATCATAATCTCACCCACCTCCCCAGATATGACTGATATTAGCATTTAGGTGTATATTCTTCCTCTTCCAGATCCTTTATATATAAATACATTATATATATATATATATGCACACACACACACAATATACACTATATATATAATACACACACACACACACACACCCTTTATATATAAATATATGGTATACATATTTTATAAATATATATGGTTTTTTTAAGGGATCACACCAAGGGCAGGTTTTTAGCTACATGTTAAAATTTAAAAATATATCATCACATTTCCACATCCCATACAGTCTATAACATTATTTCAAACAACTCTTTACTACTGTTTCCAAGAAAAAGTGTTGTGATAGACTTTCTTGCTCATATACTTGTACGTGATTCCTTTTTTTCTTAAAGATTTATTCATTTGAGGTGGGGAGGGGCAGAGAGAAAGGGAGAGGGGAAGCAGACTCCCCACTGAGCATGGAGCCCTACGGGGGCGGGGGGAAGGCTTGATGTCACAACCCCAAGATCACCACCTGAGCAAAAACCAATAGCCAGATGCTTAACCTACTGTGCCACCCAGGGACCCCTATACACAGTTCCTTAATTATTTCTTTAAGATATTCCAAGGAATACAAGTATGCATCTTTAAAACCAACTTTATAGAGAAAATACACATTTTGAAGGATTTTGAGATATATTGCCAAATTGTTCTTTAAAAGCCTGAACCAAATTATACCCAGATCTGCAGGATACAAGTGCTTCTCTTCACCCTGTTTACAATACATACATGCTGTGTACTAACAGGTTTTTCTTCTAAAGTTGGTCCACTAAAACAGGATCACAATGCTGCTTTAATTTGCATTTTTAATAACTAGCATGGTTGAGCATTTTTCATGTTTATTAGTTATATTCCTTCCATTTTCATGGATTTCCTTTGCCTTTTCTTAACACAAAAAATAATTTCAATGCTTTTTGTAATTATTAAAGCACTACATCCTCACTACAGACAATTTGAAGAATAATAAATTTCAAGATGAAAATAAAATTTAGTCAGATACCCACAGTTAACCATACTGTGGATTTTTTTTTTTCCGGATAGAGAGGGTTAGAAACAGATTACATATTTAGAAAACCAAAACAGGATCATATTCTGTATAGCATCGTATACTGCTTTTGAATGTTATTGTAGAACAGTAATTTTCCTATGTTATTGTATTATTTTTAAAACATGACTTGGGGTGCTTGGGTGGCTCAGTCAGTTAAACTTCTGCCTTCTGCTCAGGTCATGATCTCAGAGTCCTGGGTTCAAGCCCCTTGTTAGGCTCCCTGCTCAGTGGGGACTCTCCTTCTGTCCCTCCCTCCCTCAGCTCATGCTCTCTCTTGATTTCTCTCTCTCTCAAGTAAATAAATAAAATCTTTTTAAAAATAAAAATTAAAATAAAAACATGATTTATGGGTGCCTGGGTGGCTCAATTGGTTAGGCGTCTAACTCCCGATTTTGACTCAGTTCATGATCTCAGGGACATGGTATTGAGCCCTGTGTCGGGTTCCATGCTGGGCATGGACCCTCCTTAAGACTCTTTCTCTCCCTCTGCCCCTCCTCCCTCTCGTTCTCTAATGAAGTAAAATAAAATAAATTTAAAAATAAAATTTAAACATGATTTAATATATGCAAAAAAGTAGTTATACCATAACTAACTTAATAACTCCCCTAATTTAGATATTTGGTTCCTTCTACTTTTTTACTTTCATGAATAAGAGAATAATAGACATCTTTATCCTCAAGGTTTTTTTCACTTTTTATTGTCTCCAGCATAAATTTTTAGATAAAAAGACACAAAGGATTGTTTAAAGGTTTTCTAATACATATTGGCAAGCTCTGGTCCAAAGCACACTACCATTACTGTATAAAATAGTACCTGCTTACAGACACTCTTGCCAAACTGGGTATCAAGATATCAGGTGAAATAAGGTGTCTCATTGTTAACCTCAGTCTCATTCTTTAATTAGAAATGAGACAGAGAAACGACAAGGCACCACTTTTATTCAAGATAGTACTGGAAGTCCTAGCCACAGTAATGAGACAACATAAAGAAATAAAAGGCATCCAGATTTGTATGGAAGAAGTAACACTTTCACTATTTACAGATGACATGATACTATATATAGAAAACCCTAAAGACTCCACCAAAAAAATACTAGACCTGATAAATGAATTCAGTAAAGTTGTAGGATACAAAATCAATATGTAGAAATCTGCTGCATTTCTATACACTGATAATGAAGCAGCAAAAAGTGAGATCAAGAAAACAATCTCATGGGGCTCTGGGTGGTTCAGTCGCTTAAACATCTGCCTTCAGCTCAGGTCATGATCCCGGGGTCCTGGGATCAACCCCCGAATCAGGCCTCCTGCTCAGCAAGGGAGTCTGCTTCTTCCTCTCCCTCTGCCCCTGCTCCTGTACTCTCTATCCCTTACTCTGTGCCTCAAATAAATAAATAAAATCTTTTAAAAAAGAAAGAAAATAATCCCATTCACAATTGCACCAAAAACAATAAAATATCTAGAAATATACTTAACCAAAGAGGTGAAAGACCTAGACTCTGAAAATTATAAAAGACTGATGAAAGAAATTCAAGGCAGGGTAGCTGGGTGGCTCAGTTGTTAAGAGTCTGCCTTCAGCTCAGGTCATGATCCCAGGGTCCTGGGATCGAGCCCAGCATTGGGCTCTTGCTCAGCTGGGGAGCCTGCTTCTCCCTCTGCCTGACATTATGCCTGCTTGTGCTCTCTCTGTCAAATAAATAATAAATAAATAATTCTTTTTTAAAAACTGCTTTTTTTTTTAAGATTTGTTTATTCATTTGAGAGACAGACACAGAGAGCACAAGCAGGGGGAGAGGCAGAGGGAGAGGGAGGAGCACACCTCCACTGAGCCAGGAGCCTCACACAGGGCTCGATCCCAGGACCAGAGATCATAACCAGAGCCCAAGGCAGATGTCCAACCATCTGAGCCACCCAGGCACCCCTAAATAAATAAAATCTTTGGGAAAAAATGGGGGGGACACCTGGGTGGCTCAGTCATTAAGCATCTGCTCTTCAGCTCAGGTCATGATCCCAGGATCCTGGGATTGAGCCCCGTATCGGGCTCCCTGCTCTGCGGAAAGCCTGCTTCTCCCTCTCCCACTCCCCCTGCTTATGTTCCCTCTCTCATTGTGTCTCCCTCTGTCAAATAAATAAATAAAATCTTTTTAAAAATTTTAAAAAAAAAGAAGAAGAAATTGAAGGCAACACAAAGAAATGGAAAGACATTTCATGCTCATGGGTTGGAAGGACAAATATTTTTAAAATGTCTATACTACCTAAAGCAATCTACAGATTTAATGCAATCTCTACCAAAATACCAACAGCATTTTTCACAGAACTAGAACAAACAATCCTAAAATTTGTAGGCAACCACAAAAGACCTAAAATAGCAAAAGCAATCTTGAAAAAGAAAAACAAAAGTGAAGGTATCCACAATCCCAGATTTTAAATTATATTACAAAGAGGAGTAATCAAAACAGTACAGTACTGGCAAAAAAAAAAACAAAAAAAACCAAACAAACAAAAAAAAAACAGTACAGTACTGGCATAAAAACAGAAACATAGATGAATGGAATAGGATAGAAAACCCAGAAATAAACCCACAATTATATAGTCTATAAATCTTCTACAAAGGAGGAAGGAATATACAATGGGAAAAAGACAGTCTCTTCAACAAATGGTGTTGGGAAAACTAGACAGCAACATGCAGAAGAATGAAACTGGACCACTTTCTACACCACACACAAAAATAAACTAAAAATGGATTAAAGACCCAAATGTGAGATCTGAAACCATAAAAACCCTTGAAGAGAGCACAGGCAGTAATTTCTCTGACATTGGTCATAGCAACATTTTTTCAAGATATGTCTCCTGAGGTAAGGAAATAAAAGCAAAAATAAACTATTGGGCCTACATCAAAATAAAAATCTTCTGCACAGCAAAGGAAGGTATCAACAAAACTAAAAGTCAACATATGGAATGGGAGAAGATATTTCCAAATGGTATATAGGAAAAGGGTTAGTAGTCAAAATATATAAAGAATGTCTACAACTCAACACCAAAAAAAAAAGAGTCTAATTAAAAAATGGGCAAAAACCATGAACAGACATTTCTCCAAAGAAGACATCCAGATGGCCAACAGACACATGAAAAGATGCTCAACATCACTCATCATCAGGGGAACATAAATCAAAACTACAATGAAATGTCACTTTACACCTGTCAGAATAGCTAAAATCAAAAATGCAAGAAACAACAAGTGTTGGTGAGGATGTGGAGAAAAAGGAACCCTTGTGCTCTGGTTGGGGGAATGCAAACTGGTGCAGCCACTGTGGAAAACAGTATGGAGGGTCCTTTAAAAAATTAGAAATAGAATTACCATATGATCCAGTAATTCCACTACTTGGTATTTACCCAAAAATACAAAAACACGAATTCAAAAGGACACATGTCCCTCTGCGTTTACGGCAGCATTGTTTACAACTGCCAAACTATGGTAGCAGCCCAAGTGACCATCAACTGATGAATGGATAAAGATGTGGTATATATACAAAGGAATATCACTCAGCCATAAAAAGAATGAAATCTTGCCCTTTGCAACAACATGGACACGGCTAGAGAGCATAATCCTAAGTGAAATAAGTCAGTCAGAGAAAGACAAATACCATATGATCTCACTCATATGTGGAATTTAAGAAACACACATGAGCAAAGGAAAAACAAAAGAGCGCTAGAGAGACAAAACAAGAAACAGACTCTTAACTATAGAGAACAACCTGGTAGTTACCAGAGGGTTGGGAAGTTGGGGATGAGTGAAAGAGGGGCTGGGGATTGAAGAGTACACCTCACATGATAAAAATAATAATAATTTAAAAAATGAGCTTGAGAAACGAACTGATCTTGTGTCTTACTTCTCCAACCCAGCTGGTGGTGATGGGGTAGAAGTACTTTCTCTTCCTCTGCCACTTGCCATAGAGCTAGGCACAATGGTTTTAAATCAGATTTCTTATTTAACTAGAATTTTAAAATGCTTTTAGTAATATTAACAGTTTTATTTAAAAATCTACTACTCTTTTCTGCCTCTAGTTTTGCCCTCTTGCAAGTCATTCTCCACATTATCATCAGTGAACTTTCTAAAACACAAATCCAGTTGTGTCACACCTCTGTCTAAAACTTTCAATGGCTCACTATCGAGTAGAGGATAAAGACCAAGCCCCTTGGTCTGACATTAGAGGGTCTTCATGGTTTTGCCTCAACCTTGCTTTCCAGCCTCATCTCCTACGTACATCCCCCAGACTGCACCGCCGTGGCCTTGGAACTAATCTCTTAGCCACACCAGACTCCAACTTGCTATTTCCCATTTATTTATACTTTTTAAAGATTTTATTTATTTATTTATTTGACAGAGAGAGAGAGAGATCACAAGTAGGCAGAGAGGCAGGCAGAGAGAGAGGAGGAAGCAGGCTCCCTGCTGAGCAGAAAGCCTGACACAGGGCTCGATCCCAGGACCCTGAGATCATGACCTGAGCCGAAGGCAGAGGCTTTAACCCAATGTGTCACCCAGATGCCCCACTATTTCCCATTTAGATGTATTACCCATACTGTTCCCCTTGTTTGGAATCCCTTCTCCCTTCTTCAACTGACAAAGATCTCCTGGGCCTTTGAGATCCAGAGAATGTCCACGTTCCTGATTCCCCAAAGAGAGAGCTTTGGTCCTCCCCCCGCCTGCCACCGAGGCCCATAATGCATCATACCTTTCCGCTCCTAGCTCCTGACTCCACTCTGCACCTTTGTGCTCATGTGTACCTCCCCAGTGCCCAGACCAGTGCCAGGCAGAGAGTAAGGGCTTCATGCTACGTCTCTTAGCTAATTTAATATTTGATTAGAGACCGTGCACTCTGACACAAAAACCGTCATTGAAGATGTATAAATTAAAACACACAACTTCTCATCAAAATGTCTCCTAGGAACAGCTGGGTCAGAGCAGCTGGCTAGCTGCTAAGGTGTTTAATAAAACCCTAGTTAATTAACAAGAAAAAGATTCCTTTGTGGTTTGCTTCGAGGCCGAGGACAGCAAGCAGCTCCTGCTGGAGACAGACCTCGGCCCGCTTCTGGGTGCTCTCAGAACTTTTAGAGTTAAGAGAGTTAAGAGGAGCCAGGTGCTGTTCCGAACCCAGACCAAGCCACGGAAGGGCTGCCCTAATTCCCCCGAGTCTGGTATCCGCAGCGCTCCACACACTCCCGGGGGGTCGGCGGGAGAAGAATGTCATTGGTACAATCTCTTCGGAGAGCAATGTGACAGTGTGGCAGCGTCCAACCACTCTGATGTCCCAGCCCACTGCTAGGAACCCAGCTACAGGAATGCTGTCAGGGTCGCATCTGAGGATCTGCTGTTACCGCGTCGTTTAGGGAAAGAATAAGCACATGATGCCTTATCCAGTCCTAGCACCCACGCAGATGCTCAGAAGAACAAGGCAGATCTCCTGTTATGAGATGGTGGCAAAATCCTACACAGGATTCCAGCCTACAAAACAACAGCAACGCTAGATTACATACGTGGAAGTACACACACACTCACACACACGGTCACACACACACGATTTGTAAAGGTAGGAGAGGAGATCTAACAGGATACCATCTAATCTCTTGGGGGAAAACCGTAGGGGGGTGAAGGAGTACTTTCACTTTTCACCATCAAAGCCGTGGACTGTTTCAATTTTTACAAGCATATATTAATTTTGTAGTTAAAAGGAAGATAAACAAAGCCCTTTACAAAGGTGACTTCCAACTATCTTTTCAACCTTGACTCACGGGGGTTCCTCATTCCAGGGAGGATCAAATTAGAATAATCACTAGCAACTGTAAAGTGTGTGTGTGTGTGTGTGTGTGTGTGTGTGTGTGTATTTTAAGATTTTCTAAGTAATCTCTATACCCAACATGGGGCTCGAACCCATGGCCCCAAGATCAAGAGTTGCATGCTCCACTGACTGAGCCCGCCAGGTGCCCCAAATTGTGTGCGTTTTTATTTTTTTTTTTTAAAGATTTATTAATTTATTTATTCATTTAAGAGAGAGAGAAAAGGAGAGAGAGTGCATGAGTGGGGGGAGGAGCAGAGGGAGAGGGAGAGGGAAACTTAAGCAAACTCCCTGCTAAGCACCGAGCCGGACACAGGGCTCGATCTCACAACCCTGAGATCAGGACCCGAGCCGAAACCGAGAGTCAGGGGCTCAACCCACTGCACCATCAGGCACCGTGTGTGCGTGTGTGCATGTGCGCATGTGCGTGTGTGCGTGTGTGTGTTTTAAAGCATACTATACACACCTTGTGTTTTGAGTACGGTCACCAATCCATGACAGATACCACTATTATCACCTTCATTTCCTTCTCAGGAGACTCGGATTCATGACTTCTGGTTTTGAATTTGTAAAATTCACCAAGAAGAAAATCATACCCTGTGTTAGGGGAGACCCTAGAAAACGGGCACCCCACCCCCTGCTAGTAGGAATGTAGATGGGCACAAATCTTCCGGCGAGCAATCTGACCACATGTGTTCGCATTCTTCAAAACCGGCATCCCTTCATCCTGGCGCTTCCTTTACTAGAAACTTATCCCAAGGACATAACTAGGGCTATGCACGGAGCTTCAGCCACGAGGATGTTCATTTAGAAGATGCTTATGGTACTGAAAATTGGAAACCACTTAAATATCCAAGAATAGAAAATTACTTAAATAAATTATGTTCCATTCAGATGAGAGAATACTGTAAAGTCATTAAGGAGTGCTGAAGAAGAATAGTTAATGACAGGGAATACAGCTCATGATGCGTTTTTAAAAGTAGGTCACAGGGCGCCTGGGTGGCTCAGTGGGTTAAAGCCTCTGCCTTCAGTTCAGGTCATGATCTCAGGGTCCTGGGATCGAGGCCTGCATCGGGCTCCCTGCTCAGCGGGGAGCCTGCTTCCCCCTCTCTCTCTCTGCCTGCCTCTCTGCCTCCTTGTGATCTCTCTCCCTCTGTGAAATAAATAAATAAAATCTTTAAAAAAAAAAATAAAAATAAAAATAAAAGTAGGTCACAAACAGTCTGTACATGAGTCCATTTCTGCGTTTGTAGAAAAGAAAAGAGAACAGATATATTTGCGGAGGGTAAAAAGGGGGAGGGAAGCACAGCAAAATGTTAGTACTAGTTACCTCTGGGGAGAGAGAATACCCAAGATTACTTCCCTTTCTTGATTGTATTTTTACGCTTTCCCCCCTTGCTAAATGTCTTACAATCAAAGCGCATCACTCTGAATAAGACAAAACTGTATTAACATTTTCAACAGGAGATTCGTCCCCTTGTTCTGTCCCTGAAGCAGCGTTTGTGGTCCTGCCCCTCCCCCCGCAGATCCCTGTCCTCTCTACGCCCTGCAAACCCGCCCCTCCGCAAGGCTGGTCCTCTAGGAAGTCTGCCATAACTCTGGTGGGCTTCTGGGCCCTTGAGCTCACACTCAGCTCTCTGTCTCACTTGCAGGGGAGACAAGTGTCACGGGACAAAGCATGCTGGGACGCGGCTCATCAGCCTCTTAAGCTTAAAGCATCTCCAAAGCAACTGCTCAGTCCCTGGTCCTTTAAATAGATCACGCTGCTTACACAGCAGGTAATTGGGTGCCTAAAAGCCCTTGTCTGAGTGCCAACTTCATCCCCTTAAGCGGCACCCTGTGTGGCTCCTACACCACCCTACGGAATAGGTGTGAGAGCTGAGAAAACGGGGTTTGGGCACAGGTAAGTCACAGTTCAAGGTCATTTCAGCCGAGTATCAGAGAGGCCTGGGAACTTGGCGGTGAGCAGATGCTGGTTGGGGTGAGACACTGGATGGACGAGAGGGTCACAAAAGAGAAGAGTCCGGTGTGGGTGAGGAGAGGGGCTGGGGTCCCCACCAGGAAAGCGGAGCTCGAGCGCTGAGCCCCAGTCCAGGCAGGAGAAGCGCGAGCCGGGAACAGAAGCTTCCCAGGCCCCTCCCAGCCAGAAACACCACCCACCTGTCTGGCCCGGCGCTACAATTCCTAGATCGTACCTGCTACTGTTCCCCTGGGCCTTGGGCTCAGGAACCAGGTGGGGGGGGGGGGGGGGGGGGGGGGACTCAGGGCCTTCTCGTGTCTGGGGTGCGGGGTCGAAGAAGCGAAGGCTCTCGCTGTGCACCTGCTAAGAAAGAGAGCGGCCGTGAGCGGAGGCAACGCCTCACAGCACGTCTTATCTATCCGGGGCACAATATAAAACTCAGGGAATTGCTCCTGGGGGCCTCAGGTGACATGGTGAATCTGGGCCCCAAAGTTCTCGGCTCCGGTCCTGGCTCTGCCACTAACTGTCCCTGGGACTCTGGCATATCACTTTCCCTCTCGGTGCTGTGACAGCTCCCCTTGGGGCTGGCTGGGCAATGATGTGGGTGGGAGACTGGTTTGAGAACTTGAGTCAAGAATAGCTAGTGCAGCCGCTTTGGAAAACAGTCTGGCGGCTCCTCAAAAAGTGAAACCCAGAGTTTCCACGAGACCCGGCCATGACGCTCCTAGGTAGACACCCAAAGAAATGAACACGTGGGGCGCCTGGGTGGCTCAGTCGGTTAAGCGTCTGCCTTTGGGTCAGGTCCTGATCCCGGGGTCCTGGGATCAAGGCCCGCATCAGGCTCCCTGCTCATCAGAGGGTCTGCTTCTCTCTCCCTCTGCCCCTCTCCCACTGCTTGTGTTTTCTGTCAAATAAATAAATAAAATCTTAAAAAAAAGAAATGAACACATATGTTCACACAAAAACATGTACCCGAATGTTCATGACCGTATACTCACAACAGCCCCAAAGTAGAAATAACCCAAATGTCCATCAGCTGACAAATGAATGAACAAAATCTCTTCGCCGGAGAAGAATATGATTCAGCCTTAAAAAAAAAGAATCAAGTACTGCTTCTGTGCTACAACAGGGAAAACATTGTGCTGAGTGAAAGAAGCCAGGCACAAAAGGCCACACCTGGGTGGCTCAGTGGGTTAAAGCCTCTGCCTTCGGCTCAGGTCATGATCTCAGGGTCCTGGGATCGAGCCCCACATTGGGCTCTCTGCTCAGCAGAGAGCCTGCTTCCTCCTCTCTCTCTGCCTGCCTCTCTGCCTACTTGTGATCTCTCTCTCTCTGTCAAATAAATAAATAAAATCTTTAAAAAAAAAAAAAAGGCCACACCTGTATGCATGATTACGTGTCTATGAAATGTCCACAACAGGCAAACCCGTAGAGATGGAAGGGAGATTTGCAGTTGCCCGGGGCAGGGGAAGTTGGGGAGAGTGACGGCTAAGCGGCACTGAGTTTCTTTGGTGTGATAAAAATGATGGGTGCACAACCCTGTGAATATACTAGAACCCGCTGAACTGCACACTGTAGAAGGGAGAACTATATGGTATGAGAATTAAAAAAAAAACAACCAAACAAGAACAAAAGAACAGCTAGCATTTACTCGGTGCTTACTCCTCCTAGCTCGGTGCAGAGGTCTTCCTGTTTTCCTTGATGTAAATCCTCACGCCGAGACCAGGAGGGAAGCACTCTCTTCTCCCTACCCTGTAGATGAGGAAACGAAGCAGAGGGAGGTCTCTAACTTGCCGGAAGTGGCACAGCTACGATGTTCTGCACGGGCAAGTTCAGGGGGGCCGGCACGCGCCACATCTGAGGGCCCACACGTGGCACTCGGTACCTCTGCACGGGACCAGTCTTGCCATCCATGGGGACCTGGGGAGCAGATGTCTTCTCCACTGACTCCCAGCTCAAGGCCTGGCTCAGAGGCATCTACTGAATGGACGGAGCAGGGTGCTGTCTCTGCCCTCTCGGCTGGCTTGCAGGGAGATCGACTTTTCACAAAAGCACAGCATCCACTATGAAATCTTAAGGCTGCCAGATGCCGCTTCACATTCACCCTGAGGTTGCTGAGACAGAGGCAAGAACCACCTCAAATCGAGGCAAAATGCATTTGTGGTTTTGGAGGAAAGTCGTTAGAAGACACAGTCTGTCTTCCAAGGCCAAAGTTGCTCCAATTCTGTTTACTTAAAGTAGAAAGAAGACAATCCCTGCCCCGGGAGTCTGGGCCGGCTTGCAGGAAGGAGGGGGTTTTTTTTGCTGAGCATCCAGCCCTAACTGCAGGAGAGAGCAGACGGGAGGCAGTGGGAGCCAAAGCAAACATTCTGAAGTCAGAGATAATGGGAGAAGGTAGGAGGAATGGGAACAGGTTTGGAGGCCAAGCAGGAAGCAGGTCTGAAAGGAAGGGTGGGAAGACAGGAAGTTTTCCACACTTTTATGAAAAGATTGCCCTGCTGAGTTTTGAGTGGAGGCCCCTGGGATCCCAGGCCTGCTGAGCTGGCGTCCGAACCACAGCCGGGTCGAGCCGAGACTATTCCTACGGCCTCTACCTGGGCCTCCCTGACTCCAGCCTCGCCCCCTCCCTGTCATTCTGCATTTGAACCCAAGGCATCCTTCTAACACAAAGATTGTCCTATCCCTCCGCTACTCAAAACCCTTCCATGACTCCCCATTGCCCATAGTTTAAAGACCCATCCATACAAGGCCTTCTAGGCTTGTGTGTCCACAGGCTGGCCCAGTGCTCCGTGTTTTCCTGCTTCCATCCGTTCCCCCCTCGCTCTGTGGTACCACCCCGACCGAGTGCACCAGACTTCCTGCTCTTCCTTAAATGAACTCGTCCTTTCCCACGTGTTTGTATTTTCTCTTTTTCAGATATGCCTTGCCTCCTCAAATCGTTCCTTGAGGGACTCTTTTCTCCACTTCTCTGCATCTCCCTTAGGGTCTAGCCCAGTGCTGGCTATGGACCAAAAGCTCAGTTATTGCTGCAAGAACTAACGAAGTCACCAGAACAGAACAGTGGATAACAGGATTCTGGACAATTAACCTGTCTGGTTGGCTCCTACGTAGCTTGGCGCATGGGGCTGGGTTCCCCAGCAAGCGGACCCTGAGGAATCGACTGGGGTCCGGGGGGGGCACTTGGGAGGGGAGCAGCAGCACAGGGGGCTTCTAGGAGCCGGCATCAATCCAAGCAGCTGGGGCTCTGTCTCCCTGGGGACTTCTGGGAAGTGGGGTGTTGTTCCCGCCCGAGGGCCAAGGATGCCGGGATATTCACCTGCCGTCTTCCGTTTGTCTGGGGTGAGGGCCCTTCCCGGGTGTTTCCTCCTGGGCACCCAGGAGCAGCTTCTGGAGTCAGGGCCGCCCGCAGCACGGCCCCACAGACAGGCTCCAGACTCATGGTGGGGGGAGGGGGGGAAGGAGGGGAAGCCACAGGGGCTGCGAGTCTTGTCAGTCTTCATCTCAAATGGGGGCCCATCTCTCCCTGCCTCTGTGCCTTTGCTTGTGCTGTTCCCATCCCCGGACTGCCGTCCTCTGGGCCTCTTCTCCCCCAGTGGGTGAACTCCTATACCTCCCTCAGGGCCCAGCCAGATGGTCTCTCTCCAGGAGGCTCCTTCTGAGCCATCCCGGAGGAGTCAGTGCCTCTCCCCTCCTGGCCCCCCCGGCACCGACCCTCTGTCATCACCAGGTACAGGAATGGCCTGTGGTCTGGACTGGGAACTCTGCAAGGCAGGGTCTCCTCTGTGTCCCTAGTACCCAGCAGGGAGGGAATTCTTGAGGGAAGAAGCAACAGTAACATCCACCAGTTACCGAGTGCTTACTATGTGCCAGACTCTGATCTAAATTCTTCCCTCAGGATGACTTATTTAGTCTACACAGCCACCTACCCTAGAGGGAGGTGCTGTAACCATCGCCGTCTTCCAGAGGAGGCACCTACAGCACAGAGGACTTGAGGAACTTGCCCAAAGCCCCACAGCTCTAGGAGCCAGCGAGGAATGACTGGAGGGGTCCTCTCCCCGGTCTGCTGGCTGCTCAACACCCACCAGGAGCGAGGCCAGGACTGGAGACTGGCAGCTGGCCCGGGGCTCCTGGAAGTTGCCTCAGGCTAAAAAAAGTCTTCTGGGAGGACGGTGAGTGAGGAAAACACACAGGGCTGCAGAGAGGGGCCTGGAGCCGGGAAACCTGACCATGTCTTGGACGAGTGAATTACAGAGGAGTGGCGTGGGGGGTCCCACGGGGAGCAGCTGGGGTCTGTGGGGGCTGTGAGGAAGTCAGGTCAGAGGGCAGCGGCAACAAGGGCAGCTCGCAGCCACGCAGCCTCCTCCGGGCTCCCAACGTCTTTCCTTCCCACACGCTCCTCACCTCACCCCAACCCGGCTGAGGCTGGAAGGGCTAGGTTAGAAGAATCTGCTCAAGGTCACGGACAGACCTGGCACTTCAGAGGAGGTGTGTCTGACCCTGAAGGCCGCGCTCTTTCCGCTGTCTCTTAGCTCTCAGTCGAGATGGACGTGGGAGATCCGACTTTCCTGGCCAGCTGGGGGGAGGGGAAGGGAGGCAGAGAACCCGCAGTAAGTCGGGCTCTTAGTCCACACCAGAGAAATCTCAGACCTTTCTCATCCCGGCCTTAGGAGAAAAGGCTCTTTGCTCGCCTTTCACCATTGAAGAAACTGAGGCCCAGAGAGGTCAAGCACCTCAGCCAAAGACACAGAGCAAGCAACTGGAGAGCGAGGATGGAGGCCCAATATGATCAGGCCCCAAGGCACAAAGTCTAACAGGTAGATAGGAGAAGAGGGCGTTGAAAGGATTGTAGCCTGGATCTCGCCAAGTTGGACTTGACACGGCACTGTTCACGTACATTCTACTGACCCGAGTGCAGTCACACCCAGAGATCCCTCACACCAGTGAACAGGAGACCCGCACCTCACCCAGATCTCCGCACAGCAGGCATGAGGCGCCCAGCCAAGGTCACGTGTGAGATGATTACGCCCGTTGGTCCTGTGGCCAGAGGCAGCTGCACAGACTGGCCACAAACTCAGGGGTCCCTAAAGGCTCTGTGCACGTTCCCCTGGGGATGAGCAATGGGCAGAGACGCACAAAGGCATCTCAGAGGACAGGAAATGATTTTGTCGGCTACCAACATCCTGACTGTTTTGTGAAATTTTATTTGGCCTCTGGGGAAAGAACTCCCTGTGATCTAACAAGGGCAAAAGCACAGATGCGGAGGGGGGAAACTCAGCTCTGAAAATGCAAAGGCTTGACGGTGTTTTCTGGAGACTGCACCGAGGTAAGTCAATGGTAAAAGAGACATCCATCTAGAAAGGATGAACATTTCATGGGAATCACAGGGCAGGTTTAGGGAAGACATTTTCCTAAGTAATATGAGTGAGCTTTGAGCAACAATGTTACCTTTCAAGAAATGTTAGATTTCTCTTTATTACATTAGAAAGGTTTGGGATCAATAGGGAATCGGCCCTGTAGTTAGGGTGGAATGCACATAACAAAAACCCAAGGGTGTTTAAAAATTAAACAGCAGGGGCACCTGGGTGGCTCAGTGGGTTAAGCCTCTGCCTTTCGCTCAGGTCATGATCTCAGGGTCCTGGGATTGAGTCCAGCATCGGGCTCTCTGCTCAGCAGGGAGTCTGCTTCCTCCTCTCTCTCTGCCTGCCTCTCTGCCTACTTGTGATCTCTCTGTGTGTCAAATAAATAAATAAAATCTTTAAAAATAAATAAATAAAAATTAAACAGCAAAAGTTGCAATTGTTTCTTGTCTTTACAGAATTTTCCAAACCCGCTCAATTTCTGTTATATCACATGATCTGCATAACCTAATATGGCAGAAGAGTAGCCCACATTATACTTTTTATTTTTAAAAACAGCTTTTTTGAGGTAAGATTCACAAACCATATAGCTCACCCCTTTAAAGTGTACAATCCACTGATCTTCAGTATATTCAGAGTTGTGCAAACATCACCACTATCTAATTCCAGAGCATTTTTGAAAATAAACCCTGTACCCATTAGCAGTCAATCCAAATTCCCTCTTTCCTCCAGTCCCTGATAACCACTAATCTACTTTCTGTTTCTATGCATTTATGTATGCTAGATATTTCATATAAATGGAATACTATAATGTATGATGCTATGGGTTGAACTCTGTCCCCTCAAAATTAATATGCTGAAGTCCGAACCCACTTACTTGGAATGTGACCTTATTTGGAAATAGGGTCTTTACCAGTGCAATTACTTCGGCTGAGGTCATTAGTGTACACTTAATCCAACATGACTGATGCCCTTACAAAAAGGGGAAATTCGGACACAGGGGGAACACCATGTGAAGATGAGGGTAGGGATTAGGGCAATGCTTCTACAGGCCAAGGAATGCCAAAGATTGCCAGCAAACCACCAGAAGCTAGCCAAGGGGCAGCCAACAGGTTCTCCCTCACAGCCCCGAGAAGAAATCAATGCTGCTGACACCTTGATCTTAGACTTCCAGCCTCCAGAACCATGAAACAATACATTTCTGTTATCAAAGCCACCCAGACTGTGGCACTGTGTTAGGGCAAGCAAACACGCATGCCCTTTTGTGACTGTCTTCTTTCACTTGGTGTGTTTTCAAGGCTCACCCACGTTGTAGCAGGTGGTATTTCATTCCCTTTTGATGACCAAAGAATACTCCACTGTGTGGATTCTACTGTAGGAGCATACCACACGTTATTTGTCCATTCATCAGTTGAGGGACTTTTGGGTTTCATTTCCTAGTATAAGAAAAATACTGCTGTGACCATTCATGGACATGTTTTTGTGTGGAGCTCTATTTTCATTTCTCTTGGTTGTACAACTATATTTCATTTTACAGGTATGGACGCGGGCCCCATGAGGTGACTTGCCCAAAGTTACTAGCTAGAACATGGACAAGCGGCCCCTCTAACCCAGAATGCGTCTGAGTCCAAATGAGACCTCTTTCAACTATGTTAGGCTACACACACTCACACTCGTGCAAAGACATCCCTACATAAAGGCATCGCACTGAACAAGGCGTGTTTGTTTGGGCCCACTGCTTTGACCAGCGTGCAGAAATTCAGCAAAAGCAATCAAACAGATGTGGCATGATGCCAAGGGAGATAAATGAGACTTCCAAAGAATAAATAAGGGAGAACATTGATTTGAATATCACCGAGCAATAGACCAAAAAAGCATTTAAGAGGGTATAAAGAGATCGGTGAACAGCAAATGGCCCGAACTTGGCCTTCAGAAATGTGCACACAACTTCTATTGATTGCGATGAGATTTCTGGAAAACAAATGCACTTTACCAGAAGCATAGTACACAAGGCGAGGATGTTGATGTGAAGAGAGGCACATTTGAAACCTGTTCTAACCGTCCAGTTACCCACGGAGGGCGGGGGAAGCTTTCGTGAGCAAAGACACTGGCGATGGGGTTAGCGCGGGAAGATTTGATTTCACCGTATCTGTGAGTGAGCAGGATCAGAAGCTATTCTGAGCGGCCTCAAAGGAAAGGCACCACCAATCATAAATAAAGAAGAAGTCAAGCGTGTCCAGTGGCCATATCAAATATGACATTCCTGAAGAATGTGTGAACGTGGTATCTTTCAAGCTACTGCTTCCTTTTTAAAAAATAGAAAATGCCTTGTCACCGGCAGCAACAGCATTCACTACAAGTGAAACGGAACGGAAGGTAAATTGGGACGGAAAGAAAACAAGTCGCGTTGATAGAAGTGCAAGATTCAGCCATTCAGGCAACGAGGATTTATTTTTGACGCTCCGTGCCTGTCGCTCTGTCCCCACTGTTCTCTAGTCCCTCATCCTGCTTCCTTTGATTCTTTTTTTTTTTTTCTTACTTTCTTACGGCTACCTGAACATATATAAGTATATTGTTTACTTGCTTATTGCCTGTGATGGTCGATTTCATGTGTCAGCCTGGCCAGGCTGTAAGGGGGCTAGACGTTTGGTCAAACGTTCTTCCGGGTGTGTCTGGGAGAGTGTTTCTGGATGAGATTAACATTTGAATCGATAGACGGAGTAAAGCAGGTCGCTCTCCCTAATGCAGGTGGCGCTCATCCAATTAAATTAAAGAGCTGAGTCGAACAAAAGGACTGAAGAAGAGGGAACTTCACCCTCCTGGCTGCTGAGCTGGGACACTGGATTCTTCCTGCCCTCAGACTGGACCTGGCACCATGGGCTCTCCTGCTCTTCCGGCCTCGGGACTCAAGCTGGGATGGTATCGCTAGCTTTCCTGGGTTTCCAGCGTGCCAAATGCAGATCCTGGGACTTCTTAGCCACCATAATTGCATGAGCTAATTCCTTAGAATAAATCTCTTGCTATAGATACATAGATACAGATAGAAATATCGGTATAGATAGATCCTGTTGGTTCTGTTTCTCTGGAGCACTCTGACACCTTGCCCATCTCCCTACTGAAGCGCAAGCTCTCCCACTCACCTCGCTTCCTGACGACGCCTCCAGCCTCCTACGTCGTCTGTCTGGTTCTCCTTTCGCCTCTTCCCATACCATTTCCCACAAATGGGGCATGGCATTCTCCTGCTTAAAGTCTGAAAGGTTCCCTGTGGAGGATAGAGGGTTGTATGGTGAGCGGTGTCCAGGCTCCCTGTTCTTGAGCACCTGACAGCAGGCCGCCACAGGTGGAGATAACTTTCAGACCCCCTCTCTGACCTAGGTGATCTCACTTGTCTCCAGGTCACCTCCACTCCCCTGATTTCAGCATCACCCCCTTGGGTGAGGGATCCCGGTAGTCATCTTGGCCCACCTGTCAGCTGAGCCGGGCTACCTGTTCTCTTTCCTCCTCACCTTCCTCCAAGAATTCCTACAGGCTCACACTCAGGCTCACCACCGCGGATCAGCCCCATCCCCACCACCTGGCATTAGGCTCAGGCATGCACTCAGCTCACTTGCTGGCACACGGCAGGCACTCAAAGACTGGTAGTACTTAATTTTCTTATCTTTTCTCTTTTTTTAAGATTTTATTTATTTATTTGACAGAGAGAGATAGAGAGCACAAGTAGGCAGAGCAGCAGGCAGAGGGAGAGGGAGAAGCAGGCTCTCCGCTGAACAGGGAGCCCAATGTGGGACTTGATCCCAGGACCCTGGGATCACGACCTGAGCCGAAGGCAGATGCTCAACAGACTGAGCTACCCAGGCGCCCCAGTACTTAATTTTCTTAATAACAGCTTTGTTGAGATTGTAATTCTCATACCATAACATTCAACCCTTTAAAGTGTACAGTTTGGTGATCTCTTCAGAATTGGGCAACCACCACTCATCTATTTTCAAAGCATTTTCATCACTCCCCCCAAAAACTCTACCCATCGTCAGTCCCTCCTTGCCGCCCCCCCCCCCAGTCTCTGGTAACCACGGATCGGCTTTCCATCTCTGAGGATTTGCAAATTCCGGACATTTCCTGTAAGGGGAATCAAACAACATGTGGTCTTTCATGTCTGGCATCTTTTGCGTCATGTTTTCAAGGTTCATCTGTGTTCTAGCATGTTATCAGTAATTCATTCCTTTTAATTGTCAAATGATATTCCATTCCATTTCATTCCATATGTCACATTTTGTGTGTCCATTCCTCATCTGATGGACGTTTGGGTTGTTTCTGCTTTGGGGCTATTATGAAAAATGCTTCTGTGAATATTCACATACAAGCTTCTGTGTGGACACACATGTGGACACGGGTACATACTAGCGACGAACTGCTGAGTCATATGGCAACTGTGTATTTAACTATCCCAGGAAATGCCAAACTTCAGAAGTGGTTGTAGCATTTTACATTCCCACCAGCAATGTGGGAGGGTTCTAATTTCACCACATTCTCAACTTCTGCCTTCGTTGTTTTAGCCATCCTAGTTGGGGGAGCATTTGACATTTACTGTTGGGTCTGGTGTAAATTCTGGGTCAAGAGTCCACCCAGCTCCCCGCTGTGGCCCATCCTTCACCATCCTGGCCCATCTTCGTCTCGAGACGACTTTGCTGCCACCTAACATCCCACGTCCTTCCCCTGGTTCCATCCCTCACCTTCCTATGCATCGAGACACCTTGGTCTCTTCGTTCCATTTGTGATTGTCCCACTCTAGACAAACATCTAGAACCTGTGAGGCCACCTGCATGAAGAACGTGGCCGCTCTCTGGAGCCTCAGCTGTTGGGAATGCTCTTGGCTACGGAGTCCAGCCCACATTGAACCCAAGTACCCTTTGGGTACTGTCCATTTAGATACCACAAAGGAAGGAGGAATTAGCTCTGATTCTGGTTGTTTCAAAAAACAGTTAATGGGCGCCTGGGTGGCTCAGTGGGTTAAAGCCTCTGCTTTCAGCTCAGGTCATGATCTCAGGGTCCTGGGATCGAGGCCCACATCGGGCTCTCTGCTCCGCAGGGAGCCTGCTTCCCCCTCTCTCTCTCTGCCTGCCTCTCTGCCTCCTTGTGATCTCTCTCCCGCTGTGAAATAAATAAATAAAATCTTTAAAAAAAAAAAGTTAATGATGCATGGTGATCATGGTAATATTGGGCAACATTTATTTATTCAGCGCTTACCAGGGGCCTGGCACTGGGCTAAGGACTTACACATATGCTCTGTATTAACCTTTACAACGCTCTCACGAGGGAAGTATAGTCATTCCCATTTTAGCGCTGAGGAAATTCTACAGAAAGGACAAGTCACTTGCTCAAGACACACAGCATGCAAACATTGGAATATAAGTCCTGGAGTATCTGAGGCAGAATCCAAATGCTCAGTTGGTATGCAGGGTCTCCCTCCGCTTTTGAGAAGGAGTAGGTACAGTCCTGCGCCCCACTTCCAGATACCATAATCTGCGTTAGTCTCCTATTGCCGCTCGAACAAGTTAACACAAATTTAGTGACTGAAAACAACACAGACTTATTCTCTTATAGTTCTGGAAGTCAGAGTCTCCCCTGGGTCTTAGTAGGCTAAAATAAAGATGTCGGCAGGGCCGCATTCTTTCTTGGAGGCTCTGGGGAAAAATCCATTTTCTCATCTTCTCCAACCTCTAGAGAATTCCTCTGCCCGTGGCTCCTTCTTCCATCTTAAAGCCAGCAGTGGGCTCTGGAGTCTTTCTCCTATGTCTCACTTTGACCCCCTCTTCCACCTCTTTTGTTCAGTTTTAACGATCCTTGTGGTTCCATTGGGCGTACCCAGAAAACCCGGGGTGGTCTCTCTCTTTTAAAATCGGTTGATGAGCAAACTTAATTCCATCTACTACCTTAACTCTCCTCTGCCATGTAACCTAATAGAGCCACTGGTTCCAGAATTAGGATATTGACATCTTTGGAGGCCATTATTCTGCCTACCACAGTGAGCTTGGGGTGTGGGTAGGGTGACAGGTATAGGTATAAATCTTTTCAGCTGAGGGGCCTCTAAGTGGAAGAAGAATGTGCTGAGTTCCCATGGCCGGCCATCGAAGCTACCCCAGCTAATAATTTCACCTGTCTTTCTCCAGGACACTTATACCACTTTATTCATTAAACAGTCTTGCCAAAGGCAACCTGTAATCCCTGTGTCTTAGCATTTTGCCTCCCTGCCCCGCTGGTTGGTGCCCAGCATGTAAGAGAGTCTGGTGATTGCCTCATCTGTTGGTGATGGACGTGAGGGAGGGATGCTAGGAACGGTCCCTGTACCAGACAGCGAGATCTGTGAAGTCTGGATTCTTTCGTATTCGTGAGTAGAAATGTATAGACCCACGTCAGGATAAACAACTCTGAGTTCAGGGCAAAGACGCAGTGGAAAGCTGACAGATACCACCTGTCATTAGATACTGTTACCATTTGGAGGGGGAGCTGAGTTTTGGGGAGGGGGGATTATGAACAGTTGGAATGGAGAAGTTCTGTTCTTTGTCTTTCGTTTTTAACAATCTTTCTAAGATGACTACTTTGGATCTGAATCAGAAGTGCTAGGACTCTCGAGCTATGGGTCTCTTTTTCATTCCGCTCACCCTAGGACCAAAAAGGGCCAAGGCTACCAAATGGGGCTCTGGGTTCACAGGCTCCACATCCCTTTACAAACGTGGCAAGTTTTGTCCCGATTTCTGTAACAACATGGGTGAAACTTAAAACATGCCAAGTGAAAGAAGCCAGTCACCAAAGGCCACATATCACATGATTCCATTGAAATGAAACGTCCAGAATGAGTAAATCTGTAGAGACGGGAAGGCACAGGGTTTCTTTGCTGGGGAGGGGCTAAAAAATGGTCTGAAATTGGATAGCGGTGATGGTCGCCCAGCTCTGAATATACCACCGAACTGTACGCTTCAGAAGAGTGAATTTTGTGCTGTATGAATTATATCCTTCTTAAGCTGTTCCTTTCAAAAGTGCGGTAAGTGTAAAAGCCATCTGAGGACAGAAAAGGTCTCTGAGTCAAGGCTGGGCTTTGGGAAAGGCTCTTCAGCAGAGATGCTGGTACGGCCGTAGCTGGAAGAGGAACGTCAGGTGACCGCGGTCGGGAAGGGCGTCCCGTGCAGAGGGAACAGCATGGATAAAGACACGCGGGGGTGAATAAGCGGGCATCCCCAGAGCTCCTGCTAAGGCCAGTCCGCCTGGACCCGAGTCTTGAGAGATGACTGTGGTCGATAGGTGGAGGGATAGATGGATGGACAGGTGGATGGATGGATGCCGTGGCCGCAGGGACACCTAATCCGATGATCTTAGCTCCACACTTATCTCAGGCCTGTGGAGCACTTCCTGGATGTGGGGACATGCTAGGAATTCAGAGAATGTCGAAGAAGACATTCCCCTCGGGGAGTTTGCAGTCTTTTTGGAGAGAAAGTCCCAAGGGCAGAGCAAAGGGGTCAGTTGTGGAGCCAAGTTAACTCTGCTGCTATGGGACGTTAGAGGAGAGGGACCAATGTGACAGCTAAGTAAGAACAGAGGGACCAGAGAAGGAAGCAGAGTCAGAGAGGTAGAACAGCATGGGGTACCCTCACCCCCTAACTCTGCAGGGAGAGCGCAGAGAGGGGAAAAAAGCAGCCAGGGAACAGGCTCTCAGGACACCTACAGGGGAGCATGCCTTTCAGGGGAGAGCCCCAGCCTGGGACCTGGGAGACCTGGGTGCTTGGCCCCTTTCTTGGAATTCCTGTGTGACCGTGGGCTTGTCACTAATCCTCTCTGTGCTCTACTTCCTCGTCTATACATTGATGAACGTGACCTAGAAAGCTTCAAAGGCCCTTCCACGAGGCTGAGTCGGTGGCGTTTGAGCCTTTAGCAAAGCAAGGGCAGAAACACCTTTTCAAGTCGATGCCAGGCAGCATGCTAGCGGAAAGAACATAATCCCTGGAGTTAGATAGTCCTGGATTCTCTCGCAGCTGCTCCCCTTACTAGACCCCGTGTCTTGTGCAAGTGCCTTAACTTCCCTCATTTGCAAAACAAGGTTATTAATGCTTATCTCAGAGCTGTGAGAATTGAAGTCAATTTCAAAATACATGTACAGTTTCTGAAGCCCTCAATATGCCAACTTTCAAAAATGTTAATTCCTGTCCCCTGGCTTTAGTTTTGTTTAGTGCACACATTTTAGTCTTAGTCTGCATTGGGCTCCCTTCCCCCCGGGGGGGGACGCTACTGCACAAGGGCTGAGCGGCAGCCACCAGATTAATACTCCGTAACCCTGCTTCGTTGGCCGTGGCTGATTGGCCCAGCGGTGGTCACCTGACCCCAACTGGGCCAGACTGAATTTAGAATCGGGGCAGATACCGGTCAGACTCTGCTGGGTGCTCGAGACAAAGAGCGATGCATCGGGGAGTCAAGTCTGGTTGAGGAAACAAAGGGAGGGAGAGAATGAAGGAGAATGGGAGGAAGAGTTCCTTTAGCATGCCCTGATTTAATCTGGCCAGCTACTAATCAAGGACGTGGTCACCTCTGATGAGATACATCCCTGAACTGCCCATGCTGAAGGCAGGTGACATCCTGACTGATGTCACCCCGTCACAGCAGGGTCCTTCCTGTACTCCGTACCTGACAGGGACCCCTCTGGGGAACAGAGGGTTCAGAAGCAGGCAAGAGGGAGGCTCCTGCTGAGAGGGGCTGACACTGGCCAGAAATCACCTCCTCCTGGGGGGCCGGGGACTAAAGGGGGTGTGTGGCTGCATTGAGGAAGAGAGCTAAGTGGTTCCCGTTCAGGGCTCCCACTGAGGATATCTGTGACGACAGGGAAGACAGGAATCTAAGCCACCTGACTATGTTTCGTGGAGACTAACGTGCTTTGGGGTCTTGTGTTGCTCCAGTGTCTAGGCTTTGGGGTGCCACCTGCCAAAGCTATTCTCTGTCCTGGGACCCCTCCACTGGCTCGTCTGCCTCAGCCATCCCGTGCCTTCCTCCGCCCACAAACGTCTCTCCATACCTTCATCTCATCTTCTGTTTGCCACCACCACGTCTTCCAGATTCTTGGCTCCTGCTCACTGCCTTCTCTGTGTCTCTTGGCTTCTCCCTTGCGGAAAAAAACCCCTGCCTCTCTCCGGAGGTCCACTCTCAAGGAGAGAGAGAGAGAGAGAGTGGGAGAGGGGGAGAGAGAGAGAGAGAGAGAGAGAGAGAGAGAGAGAGAGAGAGAGAGAGAGACTGTGTTGGAGATTGGTCTCCTGCCGTGCCACCTCCAAAGCTGCTGGCCGGCCCTGGTGGGGGGGGTGGCTAATTTATGTCAATTGCAAACCTTATTCCGGTGTGCAAGGGGTGGGGCACACAGGTAGCTTTATTCTAGAAGGGACGGTGGGCACAGCAACTCTCAGAGCATCTCTCTCCAGTTTAGATGGAGAAGGAGCAAATGAGATTGTGGAGGTGGATATGCCTTTGGAAAGTATAATGGTCTGTACTGGCACAAAGTATTAATTACTGATGACATTAACAAGGCCATTAGGTCGCTATTTGTGGAAGTTTTCCTTCCCTGGAACCTGTAGGCCAAGGGCCGTGATTACCAATGGCCATGGTCTTTGATTCCCAAACCCTGTCTGGGGAAGTTGCTGGGACACCCGTCCCCTCTCCGCCTTTGCCCATTAGTGCTGCTTCATCTGGAATCCTCCTTACCTGCTTCCCTGCGGCTGCCCTGGCCGCCCAGGGCTCACGGATCTCCTTCAGGCTCCCAAAGGGTTCCCAGGTGCTTCCACTTTAGAGCTACTTCCACGGAGGGCTTAGAACATTCCAACGGGCTGGGGAAGCAGCTTCCTAGTCTTTTCAGCCCTGCCTGCCTGGACTTGGGGGAGGAGGTGTGGCTGTCTTTAAGCCCCCTGGTTCACATATTCTAGGCCTTTGGAGAGAAGGCCTCTGCCTCTGTCAAGATCCCAAATTCCGGAGAAGGGACCTGGACTGATTTCGCTTGGGCCAGACGTCCACACCGGGACCAGCTGCTGGAGTCGTGGGCCACGAAGCACCAACACAGCTCTGTGGCTAGAGAGCGGGCAACGGTGGAGGGACTTGTTGAGAGCCAAGCAGACGCCGCTCATGGTACCAGCCACAGGTCCGCCACAGCAAGGAAACTGGCGCACATCAGAGGCTGTTCTGTGCCTCCAGGTCACCCCCCAGCCTTTGCCCCAGAGACCCATGCTGGCACCCATTCCCCTGACACCCTGCTTCCTTGTGGAGCTTCCTGCCCACCTCAGGTCCTCCGAGACAGCCTTTCCTCCCTCTCCCCTTTTGATTTATTTATTCGTTCATTTTATTTATACTTTTATCTGTTTTGAAGATGTGATTGGTTGATTGGAGAGAGAACTTGCAGCCAGGGGGAGGAGCAGGGAGCAGAGGGGGAAGCAGGCTCCCCGCCGAGCAGGGAGCCCCGCGCAGGGCTCGTCCCAGGACCCTGAGACCATGACGTGAGCTGAAGGCAGAGGCTTAACCCACTGAGCCACCCAGGAACCCCTCCTCTCTCCCCTTTTCAATTTGAGCGTTTTTCCTTTCTGCTTCAGGGCTGGACTCTCAGGCCCCCAATTCCCTTCACTTACTATGGAATCCGAGGAATGAAGGGTGGGGAGGGGGTAGCTTATCAGACAGGTGGCACCAGTATCTCTGAGTTCCCGGACAGCTTAGGCCCCTCTTCTCCTACCTTCCTTTTTTGGTAATAGCTTTACTGAGATATAATTCACGTACCATACAATTCATTCATTTAAAATGCACAGTTCAGTGTTTTTTGTGTATTCCCAACAACCAATTTTTTAACATTCCTCCCCAGCCCCCATTAGTGTCACCCCTTTTTCTCCTTAATACCTCCCCCCAGCTGTAGGCAACCCTCCTCTATATTCTGTCTCTACATATTTGCCTCTGCTGGACATTTCATTCAAGTGGAATCACTCAATACATGATGTTTTATGATTGGCTTCTTTCACTTAAGATTTTCAAGATTCTGGCCAACAGACACACGAAGAGATGTTCAACATCACTCATTGTCAGGTAAATGCAAATCAAAACCACAATAAGTTATCACCTCACACTTGTCAGAATGGCTAAAATCAAAAACCCAAGACACGACAAATGTTGGCAAGGATGTGGAGAAAGAGGAACTTTGTGCGCTGTTGGTGGGAATGCAAACTGGTGCAGCCATCATGGAAGACAGTATGGAGGTCTCTCAAAAAATTAAAAACAGAATTACCATATGATCCAGTAGTTCCACTAGAGGGAAATTTACCCAAAGAACATGAAAACACTAATTTGAAAAGACATATGTAATGTTTATTATTGCAGCATTATTTACAAAAGCCAAACTATGGAAGCAACCCAAGTGTCTGTTGATAGATAAATGGATAAAAGTGTGGTATGTATGTATGTGTACACACACACGCGCGCACACACACACACATACACACACCCCTTTGGACTATTACTCAGCCATAAAAAATGAAATCTTGCCATTTGCAGCAATATGGATGAATCTAGAAGGTATAATGCTAAGTGAAATAAGTCAGAGAAAGACAAATACCATATGATATCACTCCTAGGTGGAATTTAGGAAACAAAACAAAGGGGGGGAAAAGATAAACAACAAAACCCCACAGATTCTTAACTATAGAGAACAAATTGTTGGTTAGCGGAGGGGAGATGGGTGGGGGGACAGGTGTGATGGGTGATGAGGATTAAGAACACACTGTGGGGCGCCTGGGTGGCTCAGTGGGTTAAAGCCGCTGCCTTCGGCTCAGGTCATGATCCCAGGGTCCTGGGATCGAGGCCCACATCGGGCTCTCTGCTCAGCAGGGAGCCTGCTTCCTCCTCTCTCCTCTCTCTCTGCCTGCCTCTCTGCCTACTTGTAATCTCTCTCTCTGTGTCAAATGAATAAATAAAATCTTTAAAAAAAAAAAAAAAAAAAAGAACACACTGTGATGAGCACTGAGTAATGTATAGAATGATTGATTCACTGTATTGTACACCTGAAATGAATGTAACGCTATACATTAATTGTATAAGACTTTAAAAAAATCAATTTTTTCAGAAAACTAAATTTATTAAAATAGGATGCAGACCAATTTGGCCTGTGGGCCAGAGTTTGCCAATCTGTAAGAGTCCTCCGGGCTTTAAAATATAAAGGTTTGATGATCTGAAAAAAAAAGGAGCAGGAGAAAAATGAAAGAAAGGAAAAAGATTTTTTTTTTTTTTAATTTACTTATTTGACAGAGGGAGAGAGATCACAGGAGGCAGAGAGGCAGGCGGGGGCGGGGGAAAGCAGGCTCCCTGCTGAGCAGGGAGCCCGATGCGGGCCTCGATCCCAGGACCCTGAGATCATGACCTGAGCCGAAGGCAGAGGCTTTAACCCACTGAGCCACCCAGGCGCCCAGGAAAAAGATTTTCGAGGTGCAACCCTGTCAGCAGGTCCCAGGACTTTATTTTCTCTCGTGGTGGGATCATATTCTGCTGTATGGATATACTACATTTATTTATCCATTCATCAGTTGATGGACATTTGGGTTGTTCCACTTTGGGGCAATTATGACTGATGCTGCTGTGAAGATTCATGTACAAGTTTTTGCGTAGACACGTGTCTTCGTTTCTCCTGGGTATGCAGCCAGGAGTGGAATTGCCAGGTCGCACAGTAGCTCTGTGTTTAACTTTTGGAGGCCCTGCCAGAGTGTTTTGCAAAATGGCTGTGCCTTTCTGCGTTCCCATCAGGAGTGAATGAGCACTCCAAGTTCTCTACACTTTCACTTACACTTGTGATCATTTGTCTTCTTGATTACAGCCTGGAGTTCTTACTGCCCATCCTTGAGGGCCTCATCCAAGGGCCTTCCTGACACCCTGGCTTCTCTCCTTGGAGCTCCCCACCTCCCCATCATGATTCCATGGAATGGGGTGTTTATAACTCAAATGATGCCGTACAAGGGACTCACAGGGTGGTGGGAGAGCCAGAACCAGCTCCCCTCTAGCACGTGGTGTGACCCGAAAAGGGCTTCAGGAAAGCCTGCTGTCACCAGTGGAAGTTTGGAGGTTTCCATTAGAGATGTTCCTTTGGGGCGAGGGGCTGGCCCTGAGCTTACTCTGGCTTTGGCTGGTTTGTAAAACAGAAATTCACTTAACTCCATGTTAGAGATGCGGTGTGTGCATGGGTGCGTGTGTGCGCGTGTACGCGCGCGTGTGTGCGTATTTGCCTTTCATTCCCCATCGATCTGAAAAGAGTACTTTGATTTTTTTTTTTCCTAGCCATTCGTCATCCTCTCAGTCTATTTGGTTGAGGTGGGCCTGACCCTAATCCTCAGATCCAGAGGTAATGGGCTCACTGGTTGGCCCATCACCGTGAACAGTTCAGGGCGGTCACAGGACCCAATCTGGGCCAGTGAACATCAGCCGTGGGACCTTTTCCTGGATGAGCCAGCAAAAACACCAGTTAGCGAAGCTAAAAAACAAGAAGCAGATATGCAGAGAAAAAGCAGAAATGGGAAAGTGTGTGGCCTGAGAAGAGAGAGAGAGATGGAGTCAGAAGCAGCATTTCCATGCCTGTGATTTCTGGTTCTATTTCCTGCTGTGGATTCCGTGATATTCCCCCTTGTTCTGTCATATACCCCATCTGTAGCTGAAATTCAAGATTCAAGACTCTCTAGTCAAGATTCATTCAATTTTACATGACAGAAGCTCAAATCAAACTAGCTTTAACAAGAATAGGGGGATTTCTGGGCTCACACATTTGGAAAACTCAGGCTGAATCCATGTGTGGTAGGATGGAGTTCAAATGACATCACCAAGAAGCCGTCTTTTTGTTTATGTTGGCTTCATTCTTAGGTTTTCCCATGAGGTAGAGAGAAAGGTCCCAGCAACTCCAGGCTGTGCACAAACCCCTGAAAAGGGGCACCTGGTTCCCAACAATTCAGTAAAGTCGAGTTGATTCCCGTGAGGCCCAAGATCTTTTACTGCCTGTCTCGGCTGTATATCTTCAGCCTGATGGGAGAGTGGGGTACGGGGAGAGAGAGAGAGGAAGGAAGGGTGTACATTTGTTTAGTATTTACCAAAGGGAGGTCACTGTTAGGCCCACTCACAACCTCAACTGACCCCTTTCAAAGGAGGGTCAATCCTATGCAAAGAACAAACCTTTCCGTGCTTAAATATGTAAAGACGTCCAGCATTTGGGATAAGGCGGAGAAGGTTGAATTGTCCTGCCTAGGAGAATAAGAAGAGAATTTGGAGGGGTTAATAGTCATAATAGTAATGACTAACATCCTTGAGCCAACCCTGTGCTAAGTGCTTCCCACGGATTGCTTTATGGAATCCTCACCACAAATTGTATTATCTTCAACTTGTATGATCCTCATAAAAGATAAGCTTGAGGTTCAGAGAGGTTAGGTAAACCTCCGTTGATCACACAGCTGATAAGATGAAGAGCCAAGCTCACAAGGCCAGGCCCTTGCATTGAAGCACTATGCTATTTTGCTTTTCAGGGAAGAGAGATGCAAATAAGGAAGATAAAGAGCCAGGCCCAGGCTGAAGAACTGAGTGAGGTCAAAGGGCCCACGAAACTGGCCAGCGGTGGGGTGACCCAAGAGCTTTTAAGAACAGGATGTCCAATGCTCTGTTTGAAGTTGATTTCACTGTAGCCCTTGAAACCATCCCCCCAACTTCCCTAAATCCCCCTCCGCCTGCCTGCACTACACACCCACGAATACCTTCCGCAGTGGGTGTCTGGTGGACAGAGCGGAAGGTGCCCGCTGCAGTCCCCGTCTCAGCCAGAGCTGTGTAAAAAACGAAACAGCAGGCCTGGGGCAGCGGCCCAATCCAGACACTAAACGAATTTAGCAGAAGCCGCAGCTCTGATGTAGAGGGGAGTGTGAAAAAGCAAACCATTCCAGAACTCTCCAAAGGATATTAAAGATATTCTGGCATTCCCACAGGCTATGGAATAGGGATTTGAACTGGTATTTTTGAAATCGTCCGGGCCTGGAGGCCCCAGCAGACAAATGGGTTGGCTACAGATGGCCAACGATGGAGGCTTAGAGAGGCCCAGACCCGGAGAGTACCGGTCCCGTCTGCATCCCCATGACTGCAGGCCGAAGCTGGGGTTTGAAGAGCCCGAGGCCAGTTCGAGAGGGCCGGGGATGGGCATACGTGACCGGCCCGTCCTTGGGGCTCGGTGTCAGACGTGGAGCATAAAGGCCCTTGTCGGGAGTGGGTGTGGGGACACAGACGAGCGGGGAAGGGGCACAGCCTTAGGCGGGAGGGGGCCCCGGGCCTGGCACGCTGCTGCATCTGCAGACGGGCCCCAACTGGCTCCTGCTCTGAGGAGAAGACAGGGGCAGGGAGCCAGGCAGAACTTGGCGAGAGGCTCCACAGAGGGAATGAGACCAGGCTGGTAAACCGATGAGGAGAAAGTCTGGAACGCCGGGCCCCGGGGGGGGGCTGGCCCGGGGGAGCTGTCTCAGCAGCCGCCGGAGCAGGAGCCCAGGCTGGAGGAGGGGAGGGCAGGGCGCGGGGAGGTGAACTTGTCCCGCTGCCCACCTGGGCAGACGTTAGGGTTCCCAGAGCAGCAGAGAGGCATCTTGGCGGCGGCCCGAGGGGGTCTGGCCCGAGGGTGGCCGGGACCTGGCAGCCACCGGCTCTTGCGCGAGTTCCTGCCGCTCTTCCTCCGGTTTTCAAGAAGTTGGCTTCTCCAAGACTCCCTTCTCCTGGCTGCCTCGGCTCGTGCTCGCATTTTTATACTGAGATTTGTGGCATCCCCTCTTCCCTGATGACCCCCAGATTCCTGTCTTCTACCCTAGTTCTCTCCTGAGAGGACCCCTGACCTCTTACCCTTCACCCCTGGATAAGCCATGGGCCCCCCCAAACCCAGAGGCCAGGCCGAGCCCCTCTCTGCAGCCCTGGGCATGGGGAGCAGGGGGAGGCAAGAGCTCCTTCCTTCCCCCCATTGCTTCCCTTAGCCCACGCGCGCCCCCAAGGAGAGAGCTAGAGCTCAGGAGCCGGGTCCCCTGACGGAGCCGCCTGCGCCAGCAGGTGGGTGCCAGGAGGACCCGACGTCTCCATGCCTTGGGCTGATGTCCTCCCCCTCCTTCTGCATCGCCCCCGGGCTCTGCCTCTGCCACCTTCCCAGCCACGCTGTGCAAGTGGTGGGCTAGGTGTGACGCGCACTCGCTCACTCCCAGCTGGAGGGTCCTCTGCATGACCCCTGCTGCCTCAGACCTGACCCAGTTGGCACACATAGTGTGAAGGGATCCTGGGATTTGGGTCTGGCCTTGGAGGAAGCCAACCTGGGGAGGGCTCGCAGTCAGAATGGGGGCAGAAGCCCGACCAGGTTTCCTGTAGATGTGGCTCCCCCCAGACCCTGCAGGGAGGGGTGAGTGCACAGAGGCGGGTGTGAGACCTTCCTGGTCCCCCTGCCTGGCTCATTAGACAACACCTCAGTCCACCCTTATTTCTAATCCTCTTCGTCCTTTCAAATCCGCTCCCCTTTTTGGGTTCCCTTTGTCAACAGCTTACTAAGGACTTTCCGCTCCTCAGGTTACAGTTACAATTATTTTTCTGGTCGTGGCTACCAGCGGGGCCCCGGGAACCCTCCTAGCTGTTGGCAGACACACACCTTCCACAGGACGGGGTGCAGTTTCTGACTTTTAGATATTTGGTTGTAGGAGCAGTCTCGTTCTGCATTTTAGAACTTCAGGCTCAGATTTGACCCCAAACTTGCTTCTTCCTCCACAGGGTAAGCGAAGCTGGGAGCTCTAAGGGCTTGAAGTGTGTGTGTGTGTGTGTGTGTGTGTGTGTGTGTGCACATGCACGCGTGTGCATGCATGCACTTTAGGGAATTCTGGGAAGGGCAGAGTGGTCACTCTGTCTCGCACACGCGCACGCGTGCGCACACACACACACACACACACACACCTTCTCTGGGCTCGCCCCTAGGGTTGGGTTTGGGGGAGAAGGAAGAGGGAAGCAGCTGCCCCTCTGGGGACACGTGGCCAGGCGGTGGTACCCTTGTGAGCCATGGCTTTGGTGGGCCTAGTTCAAAGCCTACGGTTCTGGTGATAGAGGTTGGAGGCCCCCAAAGATCCCACCGCCCAAGGACTGAATTCCCGGGCCTTCCCCCAGGCACGGGTGGTTCCCTCTCCAGACAGAGCGGCACCTACCAGTTCAGCTTCGGCCTGTGCCTCAGCCACTCGCCGCCCCCCCCACCCCCCTGCAACCCACGCTGAGCGGGTGCCGGTGAGCCTACAGCCTGCATTCCCTTTGGCCCTCCACAGACTCGACTGGGCTCCATCCCTGTGCCTCTCAGGAACCAGCCCCCAAGGGGCCTTACCCTGGCCCTGGGCCACCGTGTCCCACGCTGGCGGCCCGGGGGCAGGTAGCAGCCCATGACTAAGCAGAAATCCAACCAGGGAATGACCTGTCAGTTTCCCCTTGTGGCAGTCACCCCCAAACTTTACAAGCAGCTCCCTGGGGCTCCCATTTCTCAGAGATGGGGCAAGAACCACCGCAGGCCCCTCTTTTCCCCTGTCGGGTCCTGAGGGGCGAGGATGAGATCTTAATGATCGTTCCTTTCCCTCAAAAGGTCAATTTCTCCAGGCTCTGAGGTTCTCGGTAACACCTGCCAAACCGGTTTGCTCCACCCGCACCCCGGGGGGCACAGAGTCCCAGGGTGGCCCTCTCCTTGGTGATCTTGTGTTGTTTGGAGGCCCCTGGAGCAACGATTCCCACCAGGACCTCCCACCATGTTGGCATGCGTGCTCCCCGCCTCCAGGTCAGGCACCCAGAAGCCTGGCCGTCCTCCTCAATGCCTTCCTCCTCTTTTCCTAACCCACGGCCTCTGCTCAGTCATCAGGCTCTCTTCTGGGCTCCCAGCTCAGTGGAGGGGCCTTCCTCTCTCACCTGGACGTCAGCACCCCCTCACTGCCTTCCCTGCCATGGCGCCAACCTTCCCCAAACTCCTGAAATGTTAGTCTCTGGTACATCCCTCCTCAACATCCTCTGATGGCTCCCTAATACCCAGAGAAGATTCCAGCTCCTTAGTCCTGCATTCTGGGTCTCTCTCAATTTGAACTCCAGCCGCCTCTCCAGCTAAGTACACACTGTACCCATTGCTGAGCCCCCGGTGGCAGATAGGTTTCCTCTAGGGCACGGCTGGACAACTGGAAGTGACCGGCCCCAGCACGGAGTTGAGGGCTGGCAGGTGGGATCCGTGGGAAGGAGAGTGCTGTGATCCATTCCTGATGCCCGCCATGGGCCCAGGGGTGGCAGAGCGGCAAGGTTTTGCCACTCTGTTCTACTTGTACCAAACTATCCACCTTTTCCCACCAGGGGTCCACCCTGGGTTTTCCTTCCGCCCCTTCTCTATGGTCCAGGTACCGGGTTATTGCCACCATAAACTCCCCACTTACCCCAAGCTTGCCACGTCTTTATGCCGTTACCCCGGCCAAGACTCCTTTCTACCTGTGCTCCCCGTGTCAAGTCTCTCCTCACTTGTCCATCCTTCTATTGAACTGGGGTGAACTTGAACTTGTATCACAGCTTGCTTGGGTCGACACCGTCCTAGCAGAATTGTTAACAGTGCCCCTTCGCTTTCCCGCATGTCCCAGACTGGGATGGGAATCGTGAACACCCACCCTGCCTCTAGCACGCAGGCTGCTAAAGGCGTTCAGGTCAGCTGTAGGTCTATCTGTCAGTGCCCAGCCCAGACTCCGGTACAGACAGGGACCCTGGGCGGCGCGGATTGACCCGGGAGGGAGAGAGAGAGAAAGCAGACTGAAGGGAGAGAGGTGGCCGGTGTCAATTGGCAATGGGGTGTGGGCCCCTTGGCCCAAGGGCATCCGTGAAGCGGCCAGGGCTTGGGGAAGCTTCCAGTCAGCCCTGCAGCTCAGGTCTCCGGGGGGAGGGCCGTGCGGGAGACACCCGCGGTAGGCGGCTGTACACGTCCCGAAGAAGGCCCAGATACTGCCAGCCCACCAGTCATCAGAAAGTAAGAGATCTAAAAATACAGCCGGCAGACAGAGGAAGTGGGCCCAGCGAGGGGGAGGCTGAGACGCAGCCACCGGTCCGCCTGCTCCTCTCTTCCTGGGCCCAGAGGGGGTCCTCCGAGAGCCCTGGGGCTACAGGGCGGCCAGCTGGCCGTGCTCCCCTCTCCGAACTCTCCTCCTTCCCTGGACTCTTCCCCCGTTGGACACTTCTTCCAGAGGTTCTCGGCTTAAAGGACGCTTCTCTGACTTGTCGCCCCCTCCCCCCAACCTGGATAGATTAGCTCTGCTCTCTCCTCCACAGCTCTGTCGTTAGATCATTACTTAGCTGATCATCCCCCTGACCTCAGCCGAACCCCCTCACACAACTTGGATCAGAGAGGCTCAGAGCAGGGACTGGAAATCAGGCACCTGGGTTCAAAGAACAGCTCCATCATTTACACGGGCTGTGTGACCTTGGGCACGTTTTGTACCTCTCTGTGCCTCACCTATACAATCTTGCCCTGCCTATAAAATGGAGACCGTTTCCAGTCGCCGCCTCGCTGGGTGGTTATGAGGGTGGTGTCTCTTGAAGCAGCTCGAGCATTTAGAACCTTCCCTGACACATCATAGTTCCCCTTATTCTTAGCCTTAGTACTAGTGTTACTCAAGGGCAGGGCCAAATTGATATTCTTACCTCAACCCCCAGCACCCTAGCAAAGTGCCTGGCTTGTTCAGTAAACAATTAGCAAATGAATGTGTTTTTATTTACGTATCACCTGGTTCCAAAATAAAGACTTGAGGTCCCACGATGACGTATGTACGTAGGTCACAAAGAGTCTGCAAATTTAGATCACACTTAAAACGATCGTTCTCTCTCCTTGACAGCCCCGTCTGTCCCCGTGACGGCTGTCCCTCCCGACGGTGGTCTGCCGCAGGCTGGCTTGTACCTGCTGGGCCTGGGACCTGCCAAAACAGAGCGCCTCGGGTAAGTCCCGGCCCCTGGTCCCAGTTCTGCCTTCAAGGCCTCAGCGCCCCCTGGGCCCGGGAGTACCCCTGAGAGACGTGAGGACGAAGAGGCTCTCGGGTCCTGGGATGTATGGGTTGGGGGGGGAGTGGGGGCTGGGCCGGATGTCCACTTGGCCGCGTGGAGGTGGCCCTCCCTGCCCAGGCCTCTGAGGGACAGCCGGGGGTGTGAGGACAACGGAGCCATGCTTTAGTTAAACCCTCGCTCTTGGTGGAATCCCAGGGAGCCTGAATAATTGACAGTGTGGTCAGCAGCTGACCGCTGACTTCCCAACACGGTGGAAATCGATCTGGTCAACATTTACTGGCCTGGCCCCGGGAAGCCTGGGGGTCAGCGGGGAGAAACGCCACCCCAGCCCGAGTCCGAATCGGGCAGTGTGACTGGAGCCGGGCAGACCCCCGTGGGCCCCACCCTGCCCTCCTCCAAGCCTGCTTCCTTCCCTCTCCTCGCAGCCTCGGAGAACAGAAGGCACGATGTACACTCCGAGGCAGGGTGCAGACAGTGGGCCGGAGGTGAAGGCGATGAGTCTGATTCAGGATGCGTTTGCGTCTGAAGGGCCTGGAGAAGGCCCAGCCTCTAGTGAGTCGGGTCTGGAGCTGCGGGGAACGTGCCGCTCGGAGTGGTCCCCGAAGCCACCGGAGAGGAGGGGGCAGGGCGAGGGGAGGACCCCGTACGGGCCCTGGAGGCCCCGGGTATTTACGGCCCGGGCAAGAGGAGAGTCCGAGAGGAACAGAGAGGGAGCTGCTGGGGAGAAGAAGTCAGAATGGGAAAGGCTGCCCAGAGGTCGGGGAGGATGGGGACCCGCTGGACGGAGCCTCACGAAGGCCTAGCGGGGACCCCTGTGGGGGCAGTTTGGGGAGAGGTTTGGGTGCGGTGGGGGAGGACCTGCTCTTCCTATTAGCAGGGTCTCTCGAAGGCCGGCCGCGAGGGGAGTGTAAGAGCTCCCACACACTCCCTTGCACGGATGGGGCTTGGGCATCCAGGAACACCTCGGCTTTACACACAGAGCAGCCACTACTTGCAAAAACCCTAGTTTTTAGTCCGATAGTTAAGCCTTTTTCAACCTAGTCCCCTCTGTCTTTTTGAGCCTCTTCCCCCACAAGTGTTATCCAGAAAACTCCTGTTTTCCCTTTAAATCCCACTTTGGATGTCACCTCCCACCCAGGCAGTTCCTGACCTCTCCCTACGTAATCACTATCTCTGCACCTGGTTCATTCCTTCGTCCATTCATTCACGGATGTTAACTGCACATCTACTATGTGCTGGGCTCTGGGCAGGCCCTGGAGAATCGATGGGAATAAGTCAGACAGCGACAAACTCCATTTCCTACGAGCTGAGGCCAAAAGTGGGGAAGCAGGAAGCGATGGGTAGCCAAAGCAAGATGAACAGCAAGCCAGCAGGGTCACAGCTAGCCTGAGGGCCAGGATGCACCCACCCCTCCCGCTTCCCTCAGCCCTTCCCGCCCCTCCCCCCTCCCTTTCTTCCTCTCTTCTCCTCTCTCCGCCTCTCTATCTCTGCCTCAGGCTCTCCCCTCAGCTTCCCTGTCCTACTCAAACTGGCTTCCCCTACTTTGTGAAACTTGACTGCTCTCAGCTCCGAGTCCCCACGAGGAAGAGAAGAACTGGAACCCCCCTCCCAGGTCCCACTCAGAAAAGCAACTGCAGAGAAGGACCCACGGGGTCTGGGTTGGGTCAGGAGCCCGCCCCTCAAGGGACGCTGGAGAGTGAGGTCATGTGACAACACGGCAAGGCCACCTCTGCTGGGACCACCTACTTCTGCCCAGAGCGGTGAGAGGAGGCGGCCCCAGAAGGAGGTAGGGATCTCTTTCCGGAAGGAATGGGGCAGGGAGAATGGGGTGCTCCTCCCACCAGGAAGGGTCTCATAAGGCAAGGGGGCCTCCTGTATCATGGAGGCGGGAATCCTGTTACCAACGGTCTCGAGGCTACGGCCCAGAGGGACCCTCGCCTTTTTGGCGCCCCGCACCCACTTGGCAGCAAGTGAAGACAGTGGACCTCTTCTCAGAATAACGGCTCTAAATGCCTAAAATGCATAGGATCACAACGAAAACCAATTATGTGGGTTCTGCCCACAGCCCTCTTGAGGACTTCAAACGTGGAAGGAGTGTGAACAGACAGGTTAATTAGAGATTTGCTCAGAATCTCCTGGAGGAAAAGAAGACGGGAGCCTTGGCGTCTCCCTTGAGGGCGGAAGCTGTTGGACCTGTGGAGAGGTGGGGGGCGGAGAGGGGTTCTGGGATGGCCCTGGGGGTGGGGGGCGGCTGGCAGCAAAGGGAATCCTGGAGGGAGTAGGGAGGTGGCCCGGCTGCCGCCCAGGCTGCAAGAGAAGGGTTCTTGGCTGTCGTTAGTGAAGACTGGCTCTGATTTACCCCGAGCAGTTGTCTGGAAAAGCGTCAAGTGGCACATACAATTGACAGGGGGACTGAAGAAACAGGCTTGACAGGAACCCAGAGTTCAGGCCCAGCCCCGGGGCCACCTGCCAGCGGTCACTGTGGCTCCTGCTGGCACCACGGGCCACAGAGCTGAAGCATCACATGTCACCAGACGCCATTCTGCTACAGTGGCCTTTAAAGCCCAGCTGGCCCTGAGCCTGAGTCACTCTAAAGATGCAAAGTCCTGGGAGGACGTGTCCCATGGGCCACCCTTTGGGCCGCGTGTATGAATTCTAGTTGCTAGGGGTACAGAATACCTGCCCCCATCAGCTTCTGGAGCGGGAGGCCGTCTCCCCATCTTGGGATCCCCCCAGTAGGTGCCAGCCAACCCTAGTGGCCAATGTCTGCTCTGGCTGCTTCTGAGGGTTGCGTGCGTACGCGCGTGTGCGCCCGTGTGCAGGTAAAAGGAGAAGCCACGTCGTCTCTCCAGAGCTGTTCTGTTGAGAGCCCAGGCCGGTGGCAGTGTGAAGTGACAGGTAATCCTGGGGAGAGAGGCTCCCCATTTCTGCCCCAAAAAGGAAATACTACAGGGAAGAGGGCCTTTCAGGAAGCGAACGAGGCCTTCCAGTGTCTTCTCTGCAACCATGTCTTTCTTTCTTTTTTTTTTCTTAATAGGCTCCACACCCCACATGGAGCCCAACACTGGGCTCGAACTCATGATCCTGAGATCAGGACTCCCATGCTCAACCAACTGAGCTACCCAGGGGCCCCATCTGCAACCTTTTAGAAACAAGGATTGCCAACTCCTTTTGGGCTGAATTGCCAAGTCTTGGATTTATCATGGCATCCGGGGTGGGGGTGGTCTCTCTGGAGAGAAGTAAATGGACTTCCAGGGATCAATGGGAGGCGGGCTCAAAAAGACAAGGCCTCATTCTGAACTTCAGGCTGGGAACATCAGCCGCCTGCACCTGCTGCTGCTCCCCCTCCCCCGCTAGCGAGGAGCTCGGAGAGCAGGTCGGCCTTCTTAGTCATCCCCGGCCAGGCAGCTTCCAGCCCCGAGCCAGACCCTGAGACCCACTCAACAAGCTGTTCACCAGCCTGTCTCTTCTTCTCCCTGAGCACACAGCCAGGCTACAGCTCCCAACCCCCCATTCCGTATGGAATGTGACTTCAGAATGGGCCAATGGAACGTGCACAGGAGTAACATGGGCCACTCCCCAGCCTGACCTGAAAAAAACCTCTGTAAAAATCCATATAAACCTGCAATCCTCTGAATTCTTTCCCCACCCAGCTGAAAGCAGACTATGCTGAGGCCCTCGGGGAGGGTGCAGCCACAGGGAAGGAGCCTGGGTCCCTGAGTCACCACGGGGAGGGCTCACCCACCATCCAGAACAGCTGCCACTTGAGCGAGAGAGACAACTCTGTTGTGCCACTGAGGTCGGGGGGCCTATCTATTATAGCACCTGGGGGTCACTAATACACTCAGAAAACAGTTGCTGAACCAAGTTGTTCCGGGCTCCTGGACCCAACACCGTGGATCCGGGGCCTCCGATTCCTCCACTAGGAGGAGGCTGGACCAGGTAATCTCTAGGGACCCTTCCTTCTGGGGGAAAAAAGGAGGATTTATGCGGCAAGCTGGGGGCTGTTTCTGCAAGGAGGCCTTGCAGTGCCTTCCTGGATACTGCTTCTCCCAAGCACCCAAATGAGGACAGCCTTCTGGAAGCTTGTTTCTAACAGACGTCAGCATAATCAAAACACACGCCACCGACCAGTAAGATGCGATGCCCAACTCCAGGGATAAAATGTGTTTGTTTATATGTATTTTTATGGCTTCCTGGATAATAAAAGGGATTGTATTTTAATCGGATGCTGTTGTAAATCTGGTACGGCCCCTCCACACTCCTCTGTCCGCACAGCCAGTGCCGCAGGGGAGAGGAAGTGGCAGCTTCTGTTCCTAGTACCTTGCGGTCCTGTGGGACTGTGTGGCCGTCCTCGTTGCTGCTTCTCCAGCTCATCCAGGGCTGGTGGGAGGGGAAGCGGGCGGAAACAGCAGAAGCTGTCAGAGATTATTTCTTCTCAGCTCCTGCTAGGGTCCTTCTCCCCATTCATAGGGGGAGGAACAGTACCAGTGAGGTTGCAGTCTCGGGCTGGGACCTGGACTCACAGGCCCTTGGACTGTGGGTGTCAGGCACTGCTCTAAATGCTTTGCATGTGCTAACTCATTTAAACCTCATAATAACCTTTTTTTGGGGGGGCCCTCGTTTTATAGATAGGGAAATTGGGGCACAGAGAGGTTGAGAACTTACCCAAGTTCACACAGCAGGTGTGTTCTCACTGGGCCAGCTTTGGTTTTAGAGCTGCCTCTCTAGGTCGGAGAGAGATTTTGATCCTTATCCTAAAAGCCACCAGCAGCAGAGAAAAGGAATAGCTCAGTAAACAGACTCTAAAGCAGTGGCCCTCCACTGGGGATAATTTTGCTCCCCCAAGCCCCAGGGACATCTGGCAACGTTCAGAGGCACTTTTGGTCGTCACGAGTGGGGAGGACATGCTACCAGCATCTAGAGGGTAGAGGCGAGGGCGAAAACATCCTACAATGGCACAGGACAGTCCCCCACCCCCAAAACAAAGAATCATCCAGCCAACAAGGTATCACTAGCGCCCAAGCTGAGAAACCGTGTGCTGAAGTCAGACAGGCCTGCAGCCTCGGCCACTTCCTGGCTGTGTGGCCCTGGGCAATGGACCGCCCCTCTCTGAGCCTCAGTGTCTTTAGGAGAACATTAGGGATGGCAACGATGAGAGAGAGCGGGCACATGGAGAGGGCTCAGCAAATGCCAAGTAGTGTACATCTTCCCCTTCCCCCCCCCTCCCCGCCTACCCCAGGCCCCGCCACATCCCCTGACCGAGAAGCAGAAAGAGGCCCTCTGCAGTGAGCCTGGGAGACTTATGAGTTTATATTCCCCTGCTCACTCCTGGCTGTGCCGACGTCCTCAGCTCCTCTAATTACTTATTTAAAGGCTATCGATTCCTTGGCTGCTGCCGGGAGGCCTCGCAGAATTGCAGGCCTCGCAAATAGCCGGAGCACCCGGCAGCGACTGGGGCCTCCGCCTGACATAACCAGGCGGGGGGTTATTTTCGCCGGGGATGCTTGTGAAATATTCATGTGCTGATTTAAATACTGAGGATGTCAGAGCTGGAGAGGGCCGGAGAGATCAGATCAGCAAAGCCTGCCGGGATCCAGGAGAGGATGCGGCTGGATGTGGTGGGGAGGGAGTCTGGCGGAAGGCAGGCCAGCACACGCAGGTTCAAGACCAATTACAGGGCCCCGCGCTCAACGTGGGAGATGGGGCGGGTCACTGGCCCCCTCGGGGCCTTTGATTCTTCAACTGGAGTGAGGAAAAGGGGGTTGTGAGGTTGAACAGAGATAGGTATATAAAAATAAACTGGGCATATCATAGGCCTGCGAAATTTAATTGCATGTGAAGTCAGCGAGCCTGTCTGAGCCTGAGTTTCCTCTTCTAGAAGTTTCTCAGGGTTTTTAAAGCTATATGAGATGACAGATATGATCACTGTACACCAGGTCAGAGACAAAGTGGTGGCTGATAAATGTCAAGTGTGTTTAACTAGCACATATTAGTGCCTGGGTGCTGTGCTAAGTCCAGGTGCTGTGCCAAGTCCCAGGTGCTATGCTAAATGTTTAACAGGCAACAGTTCTTGGAATCTCCCAACAACCATGATGAAAGTTTTCTTACCTGAGTCCCAGTGGCTGGCATATTGGTAAACTGTTGGGGGGGGGTACATGGAAGGGGAGGCAGGGGGAATCCTGATCTATAATGTTTGCTAATTTGTTTGATGTTGATGCCCCCACTGTGGGCCATTTCAAGCTAGCAACATGACATCACTAAACACAGAGCCGTGATGAGATGTGCACATTGCTAGATGTCTGTTTACAGATGAGGAAACTGAAGCTCAGAGAGGTTGAGTGAGCCACCCCAGAGAATTGGCTGAAACAAGTCTATCCAACCCCTTAAAAGTCAGCCCTTAACTGTCTCCCAGCTTGGAGCTAAACGGGGACACTGAGGCTCAGAGATGGGAGTGGCTTGGCCAAGGTCACATATCACGATGGGCCAGAACAAGAACTTTTTTTCCAAGCCAGTGTTCTTCCCATGAGGTACTGAGCCAGGGTTAGGGCCACACGTGACCTCCCCTCCCACCCTGAAGCTTGCTCAGGAAGGCAACAGGACCATACTTTGTGGAGCACTGACTCTAGGCTGGACCCCGTGCCAGGCGACAGACCCCAGCTGCCCCATGCAGTAGGAATTCTGATCTCCAGTCCACAGGGGAGACTGACGTGCAGACAGGTGAATTACACAGAGGCTGGGATATCTTAAGACAGGGATTCAAATCCAGGTCTCCAGGGCCTGCCAAGCCCCCATATCTTCCTTTCTACCATCCAGCCAGGCCCTCAGCCTAGACTCCCAGCCTACAAACTGCCTCAGAGCACCTCATCTGGAAACCCCACAGGCACCACAGACACATTAGTTAAAAAAAAACAACCCAAAACCCAAAACCAAAAAACCAGCCCCTTTCTCTGGTTCAGGGGGTGTATATTGGCATCAACTAGGATTTTTAATAAATCCATCATCAGATGCCACATCAGACATTTGAATAGATCTTGGGGGAGGAGGTGTGAGGCCTGTGTGGTTCTGGGGGTTCAATACTTCCCAGGGGACTCTGAGGTGAGCCTGTCCTGAGAACCACTGCCCTGCCCTTGGTAACTCTCCGGGAGACAGTCGCTGATGGCAAAGTGTCAGCCCCTGAAGAAGGACCCCCAAGTGTTAAAGTTCACATGGTCCTCAAAGGAGCCAAGAATGTCTTAGTACTTGGCAGTTTCCAGGGCCTGAGACAGACACACAACAGCTTCAGGCTCTTCCTGAATTGGTCCCTTTGCCACGGAACTGACCTCCAAGACCAGAGGACCCTAGACAACCAGAGGGCAGCTTCTCTGGTCCCCCCGCCCCGGTAGCCCGTCTACTCATCTGTTCCTTCACTCACCGCGGATTCCAGGGGCCGAACACTGGGCTAGGGGCTCGGCATCCAACACCGAACAGGGACACAGTCCTGGACCTGACAGGTCACACAGATCCGTGGATGCATCCAGATGAAGAAAACTCGCGGTCATCACCACCCTGGGAAGAGTCTGGCTTTGTTCAGAAAAAATGAGGTATGCTGCAGGAAGCAAAAGGAAAAATGCTGAAGTCTTACTTCTAAAAGTTAGGTGAGGGACAGGGACAGATGCCAGCAGGTGGGGAAAGCCTGGGATGAGCTCTGAGGGCAGCAAGAGGTTCTGGAGCAGATTCCAGCAGACCCTCCTTTGTCTACAGCAAAGGGCGCATCCGTCACACGAGGTTTGGCTAAGGAGCTCAGAGGAATTTCCACTTCGGGGTCAACATCACGCAGCCCAGGGGCCACAGGGAGACGGGGCTAGAAGAAAGGTTTCCGCAGAAACTCTGGGGGCGGGGGGAGAAGGGGCGGCTCGAGCTGGATCCAGAGGGCCCAGGACCCCAGCTGTCATCTGGGTCACATGGCAAAGCAGGCTTTTTATCAAGTAGTTGCAAACGTGAAGAGGCCCAGGAAGGGGAATCGCATGGCCTCAGGTAGCACAACAGGGCCCCCAGAATGGTTCAGGCCGTGGCAGATGGAAGGTACTATTAATGCACTTTTTTTTTTTTTTTTTTTTAAAGATTTTTTATTTATTTATTTCACAGAGGGAGAGAGATCACAAGGAGGCAGAGAGGCAGGCAGAGAGAGGGGGAAGCAGGCTCCCCGCTGAGCAGAGAGCCCGACGCGGGCCTCGATCCCAGGACCCTGAGATCATGACCTGAGCCGAAAGCAGAGGCTTTAACCCACTGAGCCACCCAGGCGCCCTATTAATGCACTTCTTAAGTGTCAGATTTTATGCCATGTGTGCTACAGACATGTCTCCAAATCCTCACCAACTTTTTACAAGGTAGTGAATATTATTGGACCCTTTTTATAGCTGAGGAAAGGAAGGCTCAGAGAGGTGATGTGACTTGCGTAAAGACACACGGCTGTGTGGCACAGAGCTGGGATGTGAATCCAGGACTTTATGACTTGAAATGCTATGCTCATAACCCCAAAGTTCTAGAAGCTGGCTTGCCTTCTGTTTCTCCCTGACGGGAAGGCTCCTGGGCCTATGGAGAGCAGAAGGGACAGAATCTGCAGGCATACCAGGCCTCCCAATGCCTACAAGCGAATGGGCGTTATCACTCTGTTACAGCTGAGGGTCCCGACTCAGCGTAAGGGAACTTGCCCAAGGTCATAGGTGAGAAAGTAACAGGCAGAGCTAGGATTGGAACCCCAACCCCCACCACCGCGGGCGGGGGTGGGGGTGGGACCTCACAGCCTGGGGCCTTATGCACCACCTGCCCCCAGCCCTTGAACCCCGGCCATTCTGTCAACCTGGGGACAGCAGGAGCTCCAGGCTGGGTCTGCAGAGCAGGCCCAAGTGTGGGCCTCAGAGCAAGGTCATCGGGCAGCCCAGGAGCTCACCACCTCCCCAGCCCACAGGGAAATCTTTAAATGGTGTCAGGTTTATTGCCTTTGTGGTAGAAAAAAAATTAAAAAGACAAGGCCCAAGTGCAAGGAAGATGGGGCTGATTCCTGCTTAACTCGTCCCGTTTGGCTGAGTCAGCGCTGCAGGCAGGCCTCCCTGGCCTCAGAGCAGAAGCTCAGGAATCTGCAGATACGCTGGAATTTCTCCGCACCGCTGGCACAGGCGGCAATGGTGCCGTGATCAGAGGGGAAACGGGCTGCGGTTTCGATCCTCTACTTCTCGTTTCTTTCTCTGCCCACTCCCTCCCTGCTTCTTACCCATGGCCGTGGAAGGCCACCTGTTTCAGCCTTGCACAGCACTCGACAGTCTAGAAAGCCCTTACAAAGAGCTCTACGGTCTCCAAAGTGATTTATGATTTTGAAGTGCCTTTCAGATTATAAAAAGCTAATCTACAATAGCTTCCTTAATGCGGCAACATTTACAAAACACTTTGCAAGTCACAATGCGTATTAGAGTTTGCAACCTCCTTTGCAGCCAAAAAAAACGCTTGCCTCTCAAGAGAGGACTTCGCCGTTTGTAAACCCCAGTCATACCCCTTGCCTCATCTGAATGGCGTAAGGGCTCCCTAGCGAAGGCTAAAAATAATAATATCTATCACTTGTATAAGCGCTTTACGTATTTTTTTTGTTTTAAGATTTTATTTATTTGACACAGAGAGAGAAAGATCACAAGTAGGCAGAGAGGCAGGCAGAGAGAGAGAGGAGGAAGCAGGCTCCCTGCTGAGCAGAGAGCCCGACGCTGGCCTCGATCCCAGGACCCTGAGATCAATGCTGGCCTCGATCCCAGGACCCTGAGATCGTGACCTGAGCCAAAGGCAGAGGCTTTAACCCATTGAGCCACCCAGGCGCCCGTGCTTTACATATGTTAACACATTTCACAGGCACAGCAACCGATGAGGTTGGTATTGTTACCATCCATGCTTACAAATCAGTGCATCGAGGTAAAGCCTCGTGCCCGAGGTCACAAGCAGCAGAGCCTGGATTTGAGGCACTGATTTTCTTTCGAGGGGAGGGAGGCAGGTTTCATGCCCATTTTTCAGGTGAGCAAGGCAGAGGTTTGGTTCTGCCCTGCCCGCTGTGCGGCCTCAGACTGGACTTGGCACTTCTCTTGGCCCTCCCTTTTCCTCCTCTACAGAATCAAAGGGACAAGCTCTGCTCTGTTGTCTTCCTAGCTCGGAACAAATGTGAGATATGGAGGTGACCGAGGAGGAGGGCCAAGCATGAGGACACAGCTTGGCTTCGTTCCTGTGCCACGGCTGTTGTGTGGAGGAGTCCTCTGAGGCCTGGCACGGAAGGTCACCTGGAGGCCTCCGCTGGGACGTCCTGTCTTACAGACAGGAGAGGGGAGAATGGGGTGGTTGGGGGGATGGGGGACTTCCCTGGGGTTCTGACGTAGGAAAGGGAGCTGTAGAGAGGAAGCAGTCTCCCCTTGAGAACCTCTAGTGAGAGCCTGGAGAAACATCATACAGTCCAACCCTATGACCCGTTGTACAGATGGGGAAACTGAGACCCAGAGAGGGGAGGGACTCACTTCTGGTCATGCAAAGGCTTAGGGGCAGAAGTGGGACAAGAATTTATTTCTAGGCTCTTCCCATGGCCTGTGCTGGGAATCTGGCTTTTGACCTAACGTCTCAGATCATTTGTTCATTCACGCATTCCTTCTTCTGTTCATCCAGTCGGTCAGCCAGTCATTCAACAAACATGCCCTGAGTCTCCGTCACATGCCGGACCCTGGAGGTAATTGTGGATACAAGCGAGGTCCTGGCCCTCATCAAGGCATAGTCTAGAACACTGCTGCCCAATACAGCAGCCGCGTGTGGCTGGTGAGCACCTGAAATGGGTCTAGTTCAAACCAAGATGTGTTGTACATGTATGAGACACACAGGATTTTGAACACTTAGTAAGAAAAAAAAGTTTAAAAAATCTCAATGATTTTTTTATCTGGATTACGTGAAATGATATTGGGGTTAAATAAAACATTAAGGGCGCCTGGGTGGCTCAGTGGGTTAAAGCCGCTGCCTTCGGCTCAGGTCATGATCCCAGGGTCCTGGGATCGAGGCCCGCATCGGGCTCTCTGCTCAGCAGGGAGCCTGCTTCTTCCTCTCTCTCTGTCTGCCTCTCTGCCTACTTGTGATCTCTCTCTCTGTGTCAAATGAATAAATAAAATCTTTAAAAAAAATAAAATAAAATAAAACATTAAAATTAACTTCAGCTGCTTTTTTTTTAAGCGCCTACTAGAAAATGAAAAGTAAAAATGCCATAGGTGGCTTACACTTCCCTTGCAGGGGGCAGCGCTGATCTACGGGGAAGGTCTGAGGACGAGCAGGTAGCCGCCCACGGCCTTACCTTTCGCCGCACGCCAGCCACCGGTGCACGCAGGCTCCGACCCGGGCGGAAGGCTCGTCCCGATCCAGGGAGGGTCCGAGAGGGGGGCCAGCTTACTCCCGGTCTCTTCCGTGGGTATCCAGGGCCCTTGGCGGGGGCGCTGGGAGGCCCTTTGCCTCTCTCCACCTTTTCCTTCCTTCTTCCCCGGAGCCCTGAAGCCAGCTCCTCTTCCGGGTCTTGTCTCTCACCTCCCCGCCCCCACCCCACCCCGGGGTGTCTCCGACAGCCTAAGGTCATTGCCTGGCCCCACCCATGCATTGGAGAGGGGCAGTTACGTGGCATGCCCTCCCTCCCCCTGCCCCGGCCTCAAGCAGCCAAGCACTCGGAGGCACCCCCTCCGTGGCCCCGATGCCCGCAGCCGGCACTGGGTCTGCCCTCACCAGCTGCGGCCCACCACCAGCAATGACCCACGGGGTTACCGCTGAGCTTCAGAGTTTGCAGGGAACACAGAAGAGCGCCTGAGCAGCGGCGGAGGCCTGGGAAGAGGGGGCACTTAAGCTGAGGCCCAGTGTAGGTGGAAGTAAGGAGAGGGGAACGGCATGTCTGGCAAAGGGGATAGTAGCTATGGAGGCCAAGAGTACTTGGTGCTGAAGAGGTCCCGACAGAAGGTCTCTGTGTCTCAGAGATCAGGACATGGTGGGAGGTGGGCTCAGGGGGAGGCCAGAGGCCAGGGCACAGGATCTTAAGGGCCTCGCTGAGTTTGGTCTTTATCTGAAGGGCCCTGGGGAGCCATGGAAGGCATGGAAGCAGGGGAGGGCCTGGAAGCCTGAAGCTTTCTCTGTCCCTGGACAAAGAGTAAGGGAAGCAGAGCCTGAGCCCACTTGCTCTTCTTTGGACGGCTGGCCCATGGCAGGGCTTGCTGGAGTCCCAGCTCCGCTGCCTCCTCGCTGTGTGACCTTGACCAGATGACCTACCTCTCTGAATCTGTGCATTTCCTCACCTGTGAACTGGAGACAAACAACAGTAGTGATTCTCCGGAGGGATTCGGGAAGACTCAGACACATACTGCTTGTAATTCTTTTGGCACAAAGTAGGTCCACAAGTGGTTGCCCCCTTTTCTTCCCTCCCAAGTTCCCACCCCACCTGTCAAGCCCCATGCCCCCGCTCCTCGGGCGGCAGGAAGCAGGATCCGAGGAACGGTTCTGCACCCGTCAGAGTATTTATAGCTGTGTTCTGTCAGCACGTTGTTTTTCAGTTACATATATATATTTTTACATTCTCCTCCGTCACACATGGTTTCTCGGTGTGGTTGAGAAGCGGCGGGGGTGGCTGGAGGCAGAGGGTAACAGGTGTGGGAGGCCGAGACAGATGGCCCAGGACAGCACCTAGGGACCTGAGGACCCAGCCTGGGGCATCTCTCTCCCAGCTCTGAAACCATCAGTGGCTCCCCACTGCCCTCTGCACCAAGTCCAGACCCCTGGCGGGCCGGGAGGGGCCCCTGCAGACTCCGCTGCAGCATTTTTTTTTTTTTTGCTAAATGCCGTTTGCTCTTTGCTCCACCCATCTGAGCCGGAAACGGAGCTGGACGGGGCTCTGCCACTCGCCCGCGGTGTGACCTGGAGCGAGTCTCTTTACCTTTCTGAGTCAACATTTTGCTTCCTATGAGCCTGGAGCACAGCTCCCCACCCCTGGAGCTGCACTGAGGACTGAATATAAACGGGCAGGGCTGGGGGCAGAGTCGCTGTTGCTAAGTGGGCTCAATCTCCGGCCTCTGGGCAGCTGGAAGGAGGTTGGCTTCCTCTGCCAATCTTCCTACTTCCCAGCCACCCACTTAGACAGGTCCCACCGCCCGCCTCCTCGGGGAGCCCTCCAGGCCCCGTGCTCCCACCCAGGGCACCCCGTCCCCTCCTTGAGGGGACAGTGAGAGGCCTTTGCCCCAGATCTTTCTCCTCTAGAAGCAGCCTGCACGTTCCCTGAGTAAAGCCTCCCTGGCCCTGCTCTATCCCCACACAGACCCCCTGGCAAGGTGGCACGTGCCCCCTTCTACCGATGCAGAAAGCGATTGAGGAAGGGAAGTGACTGATCCAAGATCTCCTCCAACCCAGGGCCCCGTGGCCCCTGCTCTGGGCAGTTGCGAGGGCATCCACTCCTCCGTGGCCCGCAGGCAGCAGCCCCGCCCGCCCCCACGCAGGTCTTGGGGCTCTTCTCTCCGCGCTGGAGCCCAGCCAGGCCCACCTCTCTGGCCTCAGCCTTCCTCCCCCCACAGCCTGAGAGCTCAGGGTCCCTCCCTATTCCCCGGCTGGCTGCAGGCGCCCAGCTCTGGAGGCTCAAGGGGGCGGGGCCAGGGTGAGGGCCCCATTGCTAGGCAACAGCCTGGCAAAAACTCAAGCCACCCGGGGAAGAGGAAAGGCCCTTTTCCCAGGAGCTGGAGGTGGGACAAGGGTAATGGCCTTCCCCGCTCCTGCACTCTGCTGAGATCCACATCTCTCCTTGGCTCCCTCTGTCCCTCCTTCGACTCCACACCTTTTAATTACTCACCTTTGCTCGCATCCATTCACTGGTCATTACTCATGCTTATCAGTGAGTTTGCTGATTTATTTATTTACTTGCAGCCTAGTGGATCAGGGCCTTCCCACTTACTGGCCGAGTCTCAGTTTCCGCACCTGTGCAATGGGCGAGATGACGGTACAGCCACAGGGTTGTGGTGGCAGAGCCTATGGTGAGCACTTTATGAATGTGTCTGCTGTTAGGATGGTTATTTACTCACGGTATTTTCTAAGCACCAACTCTGTACCTAGTGTCGTGCTGTGGCAGAGGTAAATAAACTGTTTGGTGGGAGGGACAGACGAGGCCGGGCCGAGCCAGCCTGGGCGCTGCCCCTCGCGGGTGCAGATTTCCTCCCCTTGTTTGCTGAGCACACTGGGGGAGTGTTAAGAACTTGGGCCGGGATTGTATCCTGACCCTTTTTACGTGCTCACTCTGCTCTCGGGTGACACAGTCCTCCTCTCCTGACTTTGGTTTTTCTGTCTGTAAAATGGGGCCCAGCAGTAACGATCTTAGTGGATCCAGTGAGAATGAAATGGGGATCGTGCGTGGCCCTCTCTGGGCGCCCAGTTAGCCTTCGACATTAATTCTTGCCACATGTGTGTGGTGGGAGCCGAGCCCCCAGAGGGCTGGTGAAGTCCCTGGAGACCAGGACTCAGCTTCTGTTCCCCTTTCTCTCCTCGCTCTACCTTCCCGGGGCTGTCTACTATCCTCACCTCCACACGTATGCTCATGCGTTCCCTTCTCCTGAAATAACTTCTCCTGTGTTTCCTAAAGCTCTGATAGAGCTCTTGGAGGCTTCAGGCTCCAGCTGGGATGGCTCACAAAGCAAATCTGGAGGGAGATTTTCAAAAGACCCCTCCACCCCCACTTACCTCCTGACTTACCTCTGGCTGCAGCCAAGGAAGCCCTTTGGCTGGAAGGGCCAGGTGGGCTGGCTGCAGCCTCGCCAAGCCAGTTGGCTCCATTAGGGCATTATTCATGGTTTTCTCATAGCTCCTGTCTCCTGAGGCCAAGCCCATGGGGCTGTCTCAGCGGGTGTCTCACCAGCTCCCTGGGGCCCAAAGAACACTCCGAGGAGAGACGGTCCTTGTTACACCCACTCACAGCCTCCTGAGCTGCCTCTTCCCAGCATTTCGCATGATGTGATGCACTCGGGCTTTGTGGGCTGTTTGTTTAATATGTGGCACTCCGGCAAGAGTAGGCTGGGCTGCTCTGTCCCTAACAGCCAGCCCAGACCCAGTGCCCAGAGGATGCTCTGCACACAGCTGTGGATGGAGACACGCGTGGACATATGGGGTAGATGAACACGTGGAAGGCTGCAGACACGGATTCATGCGTGGACGGAGGTTTGCAGGGACGGATGGAAGGAAGAATCAATGATGCAGAACAGATGGGGCAAGCGGAGGCCTTCGTCCGTTTGGGCTGCTGTAATGAAATACCACAGACTGGGTATAAACAACAGAAATTTATTTCTCACAGTTCTGGAGGCTGGGAAGTCCAAGATCAAGGTACTGGCTGATTCAGTGTCTGGTGAGAGCCCCTTCCTGCTTCACAGACAGATGTCTTTTTGTTATAACTTCACAGGGCAGAAGGGGCCAGGGATCTCTCTGGGGTCTCATAAAGGGCATTAGATCCATTCATGAGACCTCCCCTCTTATGATCTTGTCACCTCCCAAAGGCCCCACCTCCAAATACCCATCACATTGGGGGCTAGGTTTCAACCTCTGAACTTGGCCACAAACGTTTGGTCAGTTAGCAGTGGCCTTCGTTCTTCTATACGTTGAACAGAGGACAGGAGACCAAGTGTCAGGAACTCTTGAGTTGAGTCCCAGCTCGGCAAGCGTGGGCCAGCAGTGTCCTCTCTCTGGGCCACAGTTTCCTCTTTTCTGCCACACCGATGGGGGTTGGAATCAAATATATGAACTGGAGGGTCCTGAGAGGAAGAGCGGCCTGCCTGAATCTGGGACTGGGTCACAGGGACACAGACTCACGGACTGCCCGCCACTCTTCTCCTGACTCCCGGGCTGCCCTGGGCAGTCACAGGCGCTTGGCGAACAGCTAGTTCGGAGAAGCCCCAGGGCCCGGAAGCCCTTTAGGGTCCTTTCTTTGGGACGCCAGGCTCTGCTTGAGCCTAGATCCCTCGGAAACACAGAATGGCCCAGGGTTTGAATGCTGGCTCTGCCACGGCTGAGGCACACGTCATTTCAGCCCTGCGAGCCTCAGCTTCCTCATCTGTGAAATGGGTGAGAATAGCACCCCATGAGGTTGTTCTGAGGAGACAGTAAGAACATGGAGCCAATCCCAGGCACGGTGTCCAGGACGTACTCCTTGCTTGAGAAATGGCAACTGTGATGACTAATCTTATCATTCTTGGTTCAAATTTGGTTTTTCCATAAAGAAGATCCTGTTGCTTTTGAAAAAGATCTCGCTGTGAAGTGAGTCTGTGACCTTGACCTCCTGGCTGCTCTCAGTCGTCAGTTTATTTTCTGCAATGAGGCTGGCTTCGATCCTGTTCTCTGGCTAAGCCAGACTCCAATCCCCTTCTACCGCCCACTGATTGTCCCTCATTCTGCCTCTCATGCGGTAACTGCTCAGCCTGGGAGGAGGAGCAGGGCTTGGACTGGTGCAGAATGTAGGCTCAGCCGGTAAGCAGTATTGAGTACTGGTGACCAGCTCTGGGTCTCCTTTACTGCTCAGATTGGGCCTGGTCTGTGACAAGTTCCTTAGCTGGGCTTCCTGGAAACGTGCCGAGCTGGAGGAGTACATGCAGGCTGGTTGGGGCATGCCCTCAGATGATGCCCCTGGAAGGAGGCAGGAAGGCAGACTTGGCAGAGGGGAGAGGCTGAGCCACAATGAGGCTGTAGCTGAGGCCCCTGCCGGGGTCCCTGGGGCTGTGACTGCCCTTCGGGGTCGCCCCAGTTGAGGAAAGGGTGCTGGGGGCATGCAACTCTGCAGCGGTCACGCACGTGGCCCTGCTGCCCCGTGGCAGTGGGCACAGCCTAGGAGCCACCAGTGGTCCATGCTCCCAGCACCTGGGGTGGGTACCTGGCCCCGCAAGGGCGCTCTGGAGCACCTGGTGTCCCCTACAACCAGCCGCAGGGCTCTGGCTCAGGTTTGGATTTCAGCCAGATCCTGGAAGTAGAAGATGAGACCTGGAGACTGAGCATACCCCCAGAACAGGACTTTTGTCCCCAGCTTCTAGCACAGGGCCTGGCTGGGCAACACAAGCCTCAGCGCACAAATGGAGGAAGAAGAGAAAGTGTGAGGTAGGCTGGGCCGGTGAGCCTCCCCAGAGACTCAGAGAGGGTAGGCGACCTACCTGAGGACACACAGCTGCTCAGGGCAGAGCCAGGATTGGAACCCAGCGCTGGCTGAGTCCAGAGCTTATGTTCTCTTGACAATGGCAGGCTGTGAGCTTATTAGAAAGCAAAGGCTGGGGCGCCTGGGTGGCTCAGTGGGTTAAAGCCTCTGCTTTCGGCCCAGGTCATGATCTCAGGGTCCTGGGATCGAGGCCCGCATCGGGCTCTCTGCTTGGCAGGGAGCCTGCTCCCCCCCCCTCTCTCTCTGCCTGCCTCTCTGCCTCCTTGTGATCTCTCTCCCGCTGTGAAATAAATAAATAAAATCTTAAAAAAAAGAAAGCAAAGGCTGGGAATGGCAGGAGGAAAGCCCCTCCTCCCAGTCCCCGGAGCAGCCCCAGCACCCGCCAACTTCGGCAGCCTCTGGCTGGCCCACCAGGACCCGTGCCCAGCGGAGGGAGTGGCATCTTGTGGGCCGGCAGCCCTTCTCGGGTAATGAGGCCCAGCCAGCCGTTCGCAGGCCCTACAATGTGAATAATTCATTTGCAACCAAGTCTGGGAATTAGAAACCGTTATTGGATGATTTATTTAACAGGGGCTGCTCCTGGGGAGAGGGGAGGACTTTGAAACTAAAGAGGGAAACACATGTCTTCTAGATGGGTTTAGGGAGGCCAACAGACCTGGCTTCCAATTCCAGCTCTGCCTTCTAGGAGCTGCATGACCTGGAACAAGACCTCTCCTTGCCTCAGTTCCCTCGAGTGTAAAACAGGGACCATAGCAGAGTTGTTAGAAGGATTAAGTGAGTCAGAATTTGGAGAGCCCTTAGAATCATAGCTGGTTCATAGTAGCTGCTCAGCAAGTGTTTGGTTAATGAATACCTGAAACCTCATAAACAACGAGAACTGACTGACTTGCACACCTGCTCTGAAGCAGGCCCCGAGCTTCTCCGTGCGCTATCCCGCACATGCGCACACAGTGAGGCTTCTAGCCATATTACAGATGAGAAAGTAGAAGCTCAGAGAGGTTAAGTAACTTGTTCAAACTCACACAGCTAGTCTCGGCAAAGCAGGGGTAAGAACCCAGCCCGGCTTCTGACTCCATGGCCCACGCACCTGTCCACATTCCCATACCATGGATCTGGCCCCCAGCTGGTGCCGAAGAAATGTCTAACTCTTCCTTTACTAAAGCTTTCCCTCCCCCCTGAAAGCACTGCCACGACCATCATCAAATTTGATTCTAACAACAAACCCAACAGGGGGTCTGGGAGATCGCGGCTCCTTTTTCTCAGACGAAGGAAACTGAGGCTCAGAGAAGAGTGTGGACGGCTCAGTCCCACTGCCCAGGTGCAGCTCAGGTCTCTGAGGCCTCCTCAGCTCTGTGTCATTGTCACCATGTGTAACGCGCGAGCTCTGGGCGTACCTGCTCGCCCCTCCCAGACTGCACACCTAGCCCTTAGTCTTTGTTCCACCCCATACACAAAATGTAATTATCAGAGCAATGAATGAAAGAAAGAATCCTAACGGCACATAGTAACTGAACTCGTCCATCTTGACTTTGCCCCTGCCCGCCCCTGCAAGAAGACACACACTGGAACCCACCCACTCACACACCCCTTTTGGGAGGGGAGAACGCGGGGCTGAACGTGGGGCTGTGGGCTGCTCCTGTGTCCG
>LNAC01000009.1:6882532-6902370 GCA_002007465.1 Ailurus styani | reverse complement strand
ACTCGCGCCCCGACGGCCGCTTCGAGTGCCGCTGCCCGCCCGGCTTCGTGGGCCCGCGCTGCAGGTGCGGGCGGCGGGGGGCACCGAGGTCCAGGGGCTCCACGGCGCAGCTCTGGGTCTGGGGGCCCTCCTCTGCGAAATGGGAAGGCCGCCCCCTAGAGCTGCCGGGTAAAACCCAGATACGTTTGAATTTGAAACCAGTGACGCCATTGTCTGGGGGTGGTGGGTAGCGGATGGGGGAACCCGGAGCTAGACTCGGAAGAAAACCTGGAGGCTTCCCTGCCTGGCCGCCGGCCATCGACGGCCGCCCCCGTCAGCCCCGTGAGGAAGGCAGGGGCAGAGTGAGCCGGCTGGAGCCTCTGACGCGTCCCCTCTGCAGTCGGGTTTTGAGTCCTCGCTCCGTTTGGAGCCGAGCCTATGGAGCGTGGTGGGTCAGAGGCGTGACTCCCCTCCCCCGGGAGGAACGCCCGCCCCACGTTTTATGTTTGGGAACGTGCTTTTGTTCCCAGGAGAGTCCTGCCAGTCACCGGGTTCTCCGAGGACTCTGAGCCTGGGGAGTCGTTCCCGCCCTGGGTCTGGAGGTTGTACACCTTGTTGGGGTTGGGGCCGGGCGGCAGGAGGACAGCCCTGTGCTCCGTCCCTTCCACCTCCACTGCCACATCCATGGTCGGTACCGGGGTCTGTAGCAGGTGGGCCCTGAATGCGACAGTTCAGGACGCAGAGCTCAGGTGGCAGCCTTGGGGGCCAGGCCGGGTCCCCGGGGTGCTGCCCCCCAGTGCAGCCTCTGTGCTTTCTGCGCAGATTGCCTGCCGTGCCGGAAGACTGCAGCCTGAACTTCACCTGCCTCAGTGGTGGCCCCTGTGAGGGTGGGCCCCAGGGGGCCAACTGCAGCTGCCAGGAGGGCCTCGCTGGCCAGAGGTGGGCCTGGGAGCTGGGCGGGGGCTGGATCCCCTCCAGGCAAGGCAGACAGAGTGGGGTGTGGACCCTCGCTCGCCTTCTCAACCCTCACTGTGCCCACAGTGCCGGATGGCCCACTGCGGTCACTTGAGCTCTTTCCTCCCCGGGTTTCCAAGGCCATCCTCTGTTAGGGCCATCGCCTGGGGGAAGTAGCGGCCTGGCGGTGGTGCTCCGGGCCTCACCTTCAGCCCACCCGCTTCAGCACCAACCAGGGAGACGCAAACCGGGCAGGGTCTGGGCCCGCTGCAGAGGGAGGGTGTCCACATCCCTGGGCAACTGCCCTCTTGCTGGCTCCCCACTTCTAGCCCGGGGGCCACTCTCTGTTGCGAATGCTGGGGCACGGGGTGGTGCTGGAGGTCACAGTTGGCCTCGGGCACCTGGCAGGGCCCTGCCAGGCGGGGACCGTGTGTATTTGGGGGCGGGGGTTGATGGGGGAGCAAGAGGCCCCAGGAGGGAACCGCTTTCCAAGCCTTGTTTTCTCTGCTTCCCAGGTGTCTGGTCCCCTGCGAGGCCAACCCCTGCTTGAACGGCGGCACGTGCCGGGCCGCTGGCGGGCTGCAGGAGTGCGTCTGCAGTGCCCGGTTCTCAGGCCGGTTCTGTGAAGTGGTGGTGAGTGATGCCGGGGGGCTTGGCGAGGGCCCAGTCTGGACTGCGCTGAGATGGTTTGGGGGTGGGGGGAGCCCGGACCAGCCTGTCATGGGGCGGGGAGTAGCAGGGAAGGAGACTCAGGGAGAGCCTGGGAGGCCCCACCATCTCTCTGGGGACTGGCAGTGAAACAGTGGGGCTCTGCCAGATCCTCTCTGGGACCAGGACTCAGGACCCCCAGGATCTTGGGATTCTGGGGTTTCGGTTGGTGGCTCTAAGGGCCTGTAATCTCCAGTGGTTTGCATGCCAGGATTCTAGAGTAGGAAGATTTGGAGAGCCCGGGATTCTGAGCTGGAGCGGCCAGGGAGACTCAGCTGGGGAGGGGGCCAATCGATGGGGGCCAGCAGGTGGCTTGAGCTTGAACCTCCCCTAGCCCCCTCTTCCCACCAAGGGGCAGAACTAGCGTCGTAGGCCCAGTGGGCCGTGAGCCCATTGTGGGTGCTGGTGGGAGAGACGTAGGCAGGGAAGCTTGGGGAGGAGCCTTGATCTCCACAGGCTTCTGGCAGCCCGGGTCATAAACCTGCAAATCCCCTCTGCTTCTGGGAAATGTTTCCTTTCAAGTTGAACTTTACAGCCTCTGGTGCCCCTACCTCCCCTCCTCACAGGGCCAAGGGAGGAAATGGCTTTACAGCCCTCGCAGAGGTGCCCGAGGGTGGAGGCTCGGGATGGCCCATTCTGGGCTCATCCGAACTCTTCTCTCCAGCCCTGGGTACCTTTCCTGCTTCAGGGCTGGGTCCTGGGACTTGGCCTGAGAGGCTTCACAGAACAGAGGGAGGGCCGGTGAGTCTGAGACCCTCGGGCTCTGGAATCCAGGAATTCTCTGATTTGGGGGCTTCCAAGTTCCAGGTTTGATGGGGGCATCCTTGTTCTGTGTCTGGAGAGGGAGAGGTTTGCTGGGCTCCCCAGAGCCTGGGCTCAGGCTCCCCAGCCAGGCAGACCCTGGTGGCTTCTGAGCTCACCCGCTGCTAAGCGGGCCTGCCCCCCCGGCCGCCCGGCACAGGCCCCCTGGCCACGAAGCCTCTCCTACATGCTGCCCGAGAGGCCTCTCCTGGGGTGAAGCAGGTCTCCACCGACATTAAGAAACCAGACCACCTTCTGCGAGGGGGCGGGATCAAGTCCCCACGCCTCATACTGGATGAGTTTACTGCAGGAAGGGGAAGCCGGCTGGGGAGGCTGGGTGCCAAGGACCGCTTTGGCCAGGAAAAGAAGGGCCCGAGGCTGGATGTCAAGGCCGAAGGATGGTGGCGTGGGCCTGGCATGGGCCCTGGGGGCACACGGAGGATACTGCCGGTCCTGGCTTGCTGGTCCCCTTTTCTCCTTCCCGAGTGCCACCCAGCAGGCCCTGCAGTGGGCGCTTGGAATATACCGGTCAACAGAATAAAGCAGAGATTCCTGTCCTCCAGGGAGTGAGGGCTTATCCGCATCCCCCTCCACTGGACCATTGGGAAGTTTAGGTAACCCGCCCCCCCCAACCAGGCATCAGCACGGACCCTGCGCCCCCAGCCCTTGTTACCGCGTCTCTTGCAGAAAGGCCTGCCGCTGCCCCTGCCGTTCCCGCTGCTGGAGGTGGCCGTGCCCGCGGCCTGCGCCTGCCTCCTCCTCCTCCTCCTGGGCCTCCTCTCTGGGATCCTAGCAGCCAGGAAGCGCCGCCAGTCCGAGGGCACCTACAGCCCCAGCCAGCAGGAGGTGGCCGGAGCCCGGCTGGAGATGGACAGTGTCCTCAAGGTGCCGCCAGAGGAGAGACTCATCTAGGCCTGCCCGGCTGTCGGCTCCAGCACCCGGGAGGTCCCAGGCGATTTCCACCCGAGGCCCCCAGGAGGCCACGTCCAGTGGCTGGCCGCCTCCCGCAGCGGCGGGGCCCAGGACCTCTGCCGGCCAAGCGTCCCCTCCGCCGGCAGCCCCCACCTCCGCCCCGTTGCGGACAGGAGAGGGGAGCACTCAGGGAAGCAGAGGGGGGCCTGGCAAGGCCGTGGACTTCCCACCGGACCTGCCGGCTCTTGCCTGGGCAAGCCCACAAGCTGTGGGGGAGCAGCACACGCGGGCACACACGGTGCGTTCGGGAGTGCGTGTGAGCGCGTCCGTGGGGGCTGCTGACCTGCAGAAACCGGGATGGGGCTCGTGGGCACGTCCGAGTCTCTGGCGGGTGTGCACGTGATGGGGTCGTGGGTGCAGGCGATCCCACGGAGGGGTGGCTGGCCTGGGCGGCTAACCTCCCCAGCCCCAGGGCAGGGGCAGGGCCTGCTCTCCAGGCGGCCAGGTCAGGGCTAGCCCGAGGACCGAAGCACCGTAGCTCTGGCGTCTTCTCCAGCTCTGGAGGCTGCCCCCATCCTGGAGGCAGCTGGGAAACGCGGCGGCGGGGGGGGGGTCACAAGCAAGTGGCCCCGGAGAGAGGACACGTGGGGACCCAGGCCGTGTGCAGGGCAGATCTGCAGGAGCGGAGGGCCGGCTGCCCCGAGCTGTCGCCCCTTGCCGTCGGGGGGCTGGCTGGGGAAAGCTGCCCCTGCCCACCTCATCGGGTCGCCGTGAGGCTCAGCGGCGGCAGTGGGGCAAGGGCTCCGGGCCTTATCTGCTGCTGGGCTCTCTGGGTCGCCCTTTGAGGTTTCAGGAACGGTTATCAGCCTGGAGCTAAGAGGAGGTGGGGGAAGGGGCTTCCCTGGGGGTGGCAAGAAGGCCAGAGGATGAAGGAGCAAAGCTTCTGCCCTCGCCCCCCCAGCCCTCTGCTGACCACCTCATTCTCCAAGCGCCCCGCTCCTGTCGCAGCTGCCTGGGGAGGGGGGCACTCCTTCACCTCCAGCCCGGTCACCTCTCTAAATGGCTGTGTATGTGTCCGGGGGTGGGGGTGAGATTCAGGACTCGCAGGAAGCCCTCAGTCGTTCGCTGAATTCAGCAAATGTTGGCACTGCCTCTTTTTGTTGGGGCTGGTCCTGCAGACACAGACACAGATGCACAGGAGGAATTCGCTTTGCTTCTAGTCTCTTCCCTGGCACTGCCATCACACCGACCCCGAAAGGGCACCCCGCCAGCCCCCGAGTGCCTGGCATCCTCCTAGTTTCATGAAGTCTCTTCCTCCCTGATCTAGAGACATGTCCTCCTGTCCTTCCTGTTTCCAAGGCCAGTGCCTCCCATGCCTAGGCCAGGAGACCCCTTTCCTCTTTTAGTTGACTTTACCCAGCTCCCCTCAGGGTCTCACCAGCTTCCAGAGGCACAGGCGCGAAATCTGAAGTAGAGCCATGTGGTGATGGGGGGTAAGGGAGCACGTGGGGGGCTGAGACTCAGGGGTTCAGCCAAGGCGGGGACAGGAAGTGCCCTGAACGCTAGGGTAAGGGGCTTGCTTCGTCCTTATCCTGTAGGAGGTGGTAACTTTCTCCCAACTTTCTCCATCATGATCTGGTACCAGCAACTTAGTCACAGCTGGTGCCTTGGTTATTAAATCAGGGATTTGGCAAACCCGTATTCTTGCAGACTGTTCTAAGACACATGAAACCCCAATAAATAAAAGCAGAGCCACTTTTGGGGAGCCCAAAGTTGTCCTCTCTTGCTCCTAAGGGCTCTGGCACCTGTCCTTTTCCAGGGCAGCTGGGGGAGGGGGCATGACCAGATGATGGGCAGATGAGGGGCGACTGGGTGTGTTGAACACCCACTCTGGGTGCTTGGTCCAGCTCTCCCAACGCAAACACCCCCCAGAGGTGCTCCCCCTTCCCCCGTCCTGCATGGGACACAGAAGAGTCTGGGCTCAGAGGCTCAAATGGAACAAACTGGGGTGTGGGCTAGGGGCCAAATCCTTCCCTGACTGCTCTGAGCCCTCCCCTTTCCTTAGAGCTTCCTCAGGACACAGGGATGCCAACCTTCTCCCCAAGATTTTATTGAACGCACACACAACATTCATCCTTGGGTGCAAATTCAATCCAGCAAGTGAAGAGACAACAATGCTCCTGGGAACACAGAGGGCTCGCCACCAGCCCCCAGCACAGCCGGGGAGACGGACCATGGGGTGGGCTCTGCTTCCCTGGGGCCCACCGTACCTCTGATCCCACTCCCTGCCTATGGGGGTGGGGAGGGGAGGCTTCCCTTCCGCGACGGGGCTCAGGGGTCTGCCCAGGATGGGTGGGCGGATCTGGAACTTGTCTTGAAACACCCAAGAGGCCGTGGGGTGCCTGCGTGCCCAGACATCCCACGGCTCCCCCCTGCACCTCAGCAGCCAGAGAGCACTCCAAGATTGACAGCCACCTGCCCAAGGGGCCGTGACCGACTCAGGAAGGGGTGCTGTGCTGGGCCAGCCGCTCGTCACACCCCACATCCAAGACCCTTCAGGGCCTGCCCTCCAGGCCTCATGGACCCACACAGGGTCCCTCAGACGGGGACAAAGCTCCCTGGTTAGAGGGGCCTCCGGGAGTACCCCTGCCCTGTCGGACACCTCTGAGACTGTGTGTCTGACCACTCACAAATAGGAAATGAGAAATCAGGTCAAAATGCTCACAATTTCCTGCATGTCTCAGATGGTTGTTTTCTTAAATGGTTGGGCCGTATTTTAACTCGGTTTATTGAAACTGGTCAATTTTAAGATTCATCAAATCAATAAAGTAAAAAGGAAAAGACAGATAAAAGAAACAATAACAAAACATTTCAACTGAGCTTTGGTGACGTTGGCCTCAGGAATTTCTATGCTACGTGGGCGGGGCGGGGGGGGGGAGCTCCTGGCCCTTCTGCCTCCAAGCTGCCAGAAGCCAAGTTTGTCTGCCCTGCCAGGGCCTGGAGGAGGGCTCAGTGCCCCTGCCCATTCCTGACCCAGGGAGCCTGGGCGGCTGGGCCTCCTGCATCAGCCTGTGGCATGAAGCTTGTCTTCCCAGTTGGAATGTGGGTGCCTGCTTCTCAGCTCTGCCCCCCACAGTCCCAGGTCACAAGAGGCTGAGCCCCATCTGGGTAACCCTGGAGACACCCCAGCGACCAGACAGCACAGGACGGCGGGCTGCCTCCTTCAGGGCCCTCAGTTGACCTGCTGCCATTTTTTCTCTCCCAAATCCGAGCTGCTGGTGCTCCCAGCCCCCAGCCAGGGCCGACTGCAGGGCTGTGTCTGGCTGTCAGAGGGTCCCCGAGGATACCCCAGCCCAAAATCCCTACTAGGCCGGAAACAACCGAAGGTTGCGAGCTGGGGTGAAGACTGACAAAGGAAAGAACGAGTGTGTGTATTGCTAGAGAGGGTCGGAAGTGCCCCGCCCGAAGGCCGGTTCTCCTTACTCCAAACTGCAAACCACACGAGTCTGGTGCCGAGGCTCCCTCACGGCCGCCGGTGCTGGTCGCGGTGGGTGCGCAGGGCTGGGCTGCCCCTGGGCCAAGAGGACGGGGCTGGCGAGGAGAGGCCTTGTGGAGCCTCGGGCTCCGGGTGGGAGGTTTCCAGGCGCAGGGCGGGTGGGGCCGGGCCCGGGCAATCTTTTGCCCAGCTGCCCTCTTTAGTGCAAAACCTCATCAGGGGTGCCGGGGAAGGTGGTGGCAGGGTGGGGTGGGTGCCCAGGGGCTGGGCCCGTTCCCAGGCCAGAACTGGCACCACTGTCTAGCGGCCGGACCTCAGAGATGGGTGGTGTGCAGGGGAGGAGGGGCGGCAGAGAGGGGTCCCATCCCTTCCCATCAGCAGACTCCGGGCAGAAACAGCAGCGGGGGAAGCGGGGCAGGCTGGCCTGGGAGCACAGCGGCCGGGGCGCGGCGTGGGCCCCACTCGCCCTGGCTCGGTGCCGGGCTCACTCGAACGTCTCCCACTGCTTCCTGAGCTGCTCTACGGAGCTCGGGGCCGGGGCCGGGGCCAGGCTCACATCTTGCCTGGTTTTCCGTAACAGATCCTCAAAGGGGTCTCTGGCCTCCCGAGGAGCAGAGGGCGGCGGTGCTGGCTCCAGGCCCTGCAGGGGTCTGGGAGGGAGGAGTGGGGGGTCTCCGGGCCTCAGGGCCAGCCCCTGCTTGGCCTCAGCAGCCCTGGCGCTTGAGCGGGCCAGGGGCAACGTTCGGATCCTTGATGGGGCGGCCATCGGGGGGCCCAGGGGCTGCAAGGGACTGGTGTGGGCACCCACGGGCATCTGGCCGAAGAGGTTAGGCATGGAGAGGGCAGACAGGTTGGGCTGCGATCTGTGGGGGACACAGAAGCTGGAATTGGACAGCAGGAGGCTGGGGGCAAAAGCGGGCCCCAGGGAAGCAGGCGGGGCCCCAAAAGGCCCGGCCGGTGTGGAAACCAGGGGCATGGCAGGCAGCGCGGCGGGCACGGACGAGACGAAGGGATTGAGTGATGGCTGTGGAAACGGGGTGGGGGTCCCCGCTGGGGGGAAGCTGAACTGGGGAGTGAAGGAGGGGGTGACGCTTGGGCCCGAAGGGCCCGGCGGAAGAGGACTGCCTGACCAGGCTGTGTTAAGGGGGTCCAGGAGGGCCAGAAGGGCGTCACTGCCCGAGCCTGCGGCCCCAGGGGCCAGGCTGAGCGGCTGGAGCAGTTCGGTGGGTCCTTGGGGGGCAGCGCTGGGGAGGAGCCCGGGGAACGGGGCTGGGCTCGGGGGAGCTCGCCTTTCCCGCTCAGCCTGTAGCCGCTCTGAGAAGTCCCCGAGGGCGGCGCTGGCGGCCTGCAGTTTGGCAGGGCGGGCGGTGGGGGGCGGAGGCACGATGCCCAGCTCTGGGGTCTTCCTGCCCTGGGGCCGGGGAATGGTGATGCTGCCCGGACTGGGGGTGGGAGCCTCCTCCTTGTCACTGGGGTTCAGGATGCTGTCCTGGGTCAGCAGCATCCGGGGCAGAGCCAGGGAGTTCCCGAGCAGGGCCGAGGGCTTCTCGGGGGAGGCGGCCAGGGGCTTGCTGGGGATGGCCATGTCATCCTGGCCCAGGCTCCAGAGCTTGTTGTATGGGTGGGTGAGCTTCAAGGCCACTGACATCCCGCGGCTCCTGTCGCTCCTGCTCAGATCCAGCCTCTGGGGGAGAGAACGAGGGAGGCAGTGACCAGAGACTGACCCGGACAGACTGGAAGGCAGCAGGCCCCATCGCCAGGCCCCTCCCGTTGCTGGATCCCAGGCGTGTGGCTGACCGGCCCCCTGGGACTCAGAGCAGCTGGGGGGCTGGGCCCAGGTCACCGGCAGAGAGCCCGGGTCTGTCCAGATGCCAAGCCCAGGCTTTCCTCACTGCTTTCCTCACTTTTCAGACTCCACGCTGGGCTTTTTCCTCACTGCACAGAAAGATTCCAGAAAAAGCCCTGTTCTTTTACATCAGTGTTGCCAAGAAGTTTCAGGAAAATGACTCCATTTATTGATCATCTACTGGCTGAGACTTTTTCACTTTTCAAAGCACGTGGGCACTTTTAATCACCTGTGAACTCGAGCACGAGTGAGGCACGGGGCCGGGGCAAAGGTGTCTTCCCTGGTAGGCAGGGAAACAGGCCTGGGCTCCTGTTCCGGCTCTGTCCCTCACAAGCGATGCTACATGGGCATCAGCAGCAAGGACTACTAACTCCCGGCCGGAGGGCGCGCGTGGATTGCTGCGTCCACCACGGGAGCTTCGGGAATTCCACAGACCCAGCGGCTCCGTCAGCAGCCTTCACTTGCAAGTGGGAAAACAGGCCCAGAGAGCGAGCGTGACAGATCGCAAGTCACGATGGATGATCAGTGGTCCCACGCAAATAATCCGGAACCCAGGAATTCTGACCCCGAGGCTCTGCAAGGAGACTTGGTGGGGCTGGGGTCCCAGGAGGGTGACCTGGCGCAGCAGCACACCTCGGCCTGACGCACACACAGCCGCGAGGGGCCGATTTCCATCAGATGTGACAGTTCTACAGCCATCCCTGGCTGCTGGCCTGCCTGGAAGGGCTTGCAGGCAGAACGACCCCGAGCATCGGCTGAGGACCCTGGAAATGTCGCTGTTTCTCCCTCGGTGTCCTTCCCTGTCCCCTGGGGGTACCTGCCTCCTGTGTGGAAAGCACCAGCCCTGCAGGTCCCCGTCCCTGCTGGCAGCATACCTGATAGTCGAAGGTCCCCGGTTGCTCCCTCAGGTCTTTGGGGGTCCGAAGGTCCTCCAAGCTCTTGGCCTGGCCCAGTGGCTGCAGTGGGACCTCCATGTCCAGGTTGCTGAAGACGTCTTCCAGAAGGTCGATGCTGGCAGCCCGGTCAGGCGGAGCCGGGGCAGGGCCCGTGGGCTCCCGCGCTCGCTGCTCTGGGCTCTCCGCCTCGTCCCCTTCTGCGCTGTCTGATTCCTTGAGCGTCCGATACGGCTGAGGCCTGGGAGGAGGCAGAGCGGCGGACTCTCCCACCCAGAGCCTCCACGGGAGGAGCAAGCGGCCCCCACCCCCGGGAACTTGTGGGCCTTGAGGGGCACACCCGGGAGCCGTGGGGACAGGAGAGTGTCCTGGGGCCCCCATGAGTGCTGGAGTCTGGGCAGGGGCCCTCTTCCAGACCTGGGGCTGCGTCTGGGTCCCACTGCTCACTGTGGGACTGATTTGCCCTGGGGCAGCCACTTAGTTCCCTCGAAAACCACAGGAGCCCCCAAATAACTGGCGAGTGGGCTTGCAAGCCAGCCAGACAAGGTATGAGCAGCGGGACACGACTGAAAAGGGAAGAGGCAGGCTGCTCATTCCGGAGCCCGGCCTCTGCCCTCCCACCACCCTGTGGCTCAGAGGGAACCGAGCTGGGGAAAGTGTCCCCAGGGCCATGGCCCAGGGTGGCTCAGGACCGCCAGAGGGAACCGTGTGGGCCTCAGCCAGCGCGGACCTGTTCTAGCTCGGATCTTACCATCTCTTGCTATGGGACCTTGGGAAAGTCTCTTAACCTCTCTGAACCTCAGCATCTCCCCCATTCCAGAGTGTTCTTCCCTTGCAGGTGGTGGTGGTGATTATGTGAAACAACTAACAGGCAGTTCACAGCATTCTTTACCTTTGACCCAGGCATAGGTGACAGAAAGCTCCTCTTACTTTCCTTTCTCACAAGCCTGAGCCCCAGGGCACCACTGGGTACGTGGAGAAGGGTGCCTGGATCAACCCTGACTCTAGTGAAGGCTGGGATTGGCTCTGCCCTCTGTGTCCCCAAAGAAAGGGCCCACGGCTCTGGTAAAGTGGGGGAAGGGCGCCACCTGGTGGTCCCAAAGGCCCACGTGCAAGAACCAGGGCAGAGACCATCCAGCAGAGGGGAGGGCTCAGTGAACATACTGGATCTCTCTCCACAGGGACTCATCAGCCTTCAGGATCTCACTCAAGTTCAGAGAGGCTAAGTAACTCACCCTATGTCACACAGCAAAAGGTAGCCATGAACACCAAGTATGAGAGCCTTCAAAAGTCCCGACTCACTCTAAGCCATCTGACCAAAGAATTAAAGACGTTTTAAGCACGTTTGAACAAAATGAAGGGGATAAAAAAAAGCCTGTGTGCTCCTTACACTTAAGTAAAGAAATGTATTGTTTAGGGGCGCCTGGGTGGCTCAGTGGGTTAAAGCCTCTACCTTCGGCTCAGGTCATGATCTCAGGGTCCTGGGATCAAGCACTGCATCGGGCTCTCTGCTTGGCAGAGAGCCTGCTTCCTCCTCTCTTTCTGACTGCCTCTGCCTGCTTGTAATCTCTCATTCTCTGTTATATAAATAAATAAAATATTTTTTAAAAAAAAGTAAAGAAATGTATTGTTTAAAAAGAAACCATTTTGGGTGTCTGGGTGGCTCAGTGGGTTAAAGCCTCTGCCTTCAGCTCAGGTCATGATCTCAGGGTCCTGGGATCGAGGCCCGCATCGGGCTCTCTGCTCAGCAGGGAGCTGATTCCTCCTCTCTCTCTGCCTGCCTCTCTGCCTGCTTGTGATCTCTGTTAAATAAATAAAATCTTTTAAAAAATTTAAAAAAATAAAAAGAAATAATTTTATTTTGACTTAAGATGGCCCAGTACCATTTTTTCTTTTCCTGTGTAATTTATTTTTATTTATTTAACTTCAGTTAACATATGGGCCACTTCCTTTTTAATCACACACATGCAAAAGCCTATACTTTTCATAGGTCTGGGCTAAGAGAGTGAGCACTATTACTGTTTAAATAATTAAGGCATCAATGAGTTAAAAGAGAGAGAGGAGACCCACTGGACTCTGTGGTGGGGAGTCCTTGGATGTCACCCAGGCGGAGCATTTTTACCTGCAAGGTGATTTTGAATTGATACATGGATGAACATTTCTTTTTCCAGTGGTTCTATCTTTATCTGAACTAATAGTAGAAATTATAATTGATACATTAGGCCAATGATATCAGAGATATTATTGCTTAGGACAAAGTTAACTTAATAAAAATTTAACAGAAAAATTTTAAAGAAAGATTCAACGTACAGAGAAGGTGGCGTGTGAGTTCGGGCAGCACTGACTGGCCACCGCTTTCTACGAGCAGGGATCAGGAGCGGACTGACTCGCCTGCGCTCACACGTGAGCTGCTGGCAGAAAGGGCCAGAAACCTCCGACCCCGGGGGGCAAGGGTAGGAGCCGAGCTGGGGGGTTTATCAGGTGCCCTAAGGAACCCAGAGGCCCGGCCCAAGGGAAGGGAGCTGGGAGGAGGAGGGAGGGAAGGATCCCCTCTTCCGTAAGCCGGTGGTTGTGGGCCCGTGGGTGTTCAGCAAAGAGCCACTCTCCTCCCTGAAAGGCCCCCATTAAAGACAATACAGCTTTGTTAACAAACACGAGCAAAAGCTATCCCTTTGCTCAGTCCCAGCTCTGAAAAACTTGTGGGTAGAGGGGCGAGAACTGGTGAAGGAAGGGACACTGCCAGAGCTTAACACTAGGGGGTGGCCGGATTGTGGGCGAACCTTCTTTTTACTTAGTGTAAGGCTCAGGCTATAAACAATAAAAATTATCCTACAGTCAGGGAGATCAGTAAAACACTTGCCTCTGTCAGCAATAATACACATTCCCTATCAGTAAGTTTTGTTTTTGTTTTTTTAAGCTTAAAATCTGAGCCTCCATCTCCATAGTTTTTGCAGATGTGCAGAGATACAAAGAGGACTTGGGCGTCGACAAGCAGTCAAGTGCATTCTCCTGGGTGAGGGCCAGGGACTCGGGCTCCCGTCCCCTCGCTCCTCACCACAGAGCCTGCGGGGCTGGCAGAATGCCCGTCCTGGGCAGAGGCACACAAGGGGGCACTCCCCCCGCGAGCTGGCATGGGGGCACCGGCAGGCGGCAGCTCCAGAGGGCCCTCCGCCCCCCAAGGGCAAGCGGCACCCCCCTCCCCCACGCGGCCCAGGAGAGTCACCCAGCGGAGCTCAGAGAAATGGAAGAAGGAAGGAGAGACCATTCAAAGGGGGCGGAGAAGAAAAAGCTTTCGGTGAAGCCAGAGCTCGGGCCCTCTTGCCGCTGGCATTCATCGTCAGAGGAGTCTTCGGACAGGAAGACCGCATAGTGTCGCAAGGGCTTTACCAGGCTGGGGCAGAGGAAGACAAGAGAGAAGAGGCAGTTAGGAGGCACCCTCGGAACGCCACGCGGCGGGGTGGGAGGGGGGCCTCTGGGCGCAGCGCCCGGCCCTGGCCTCCCTCCGCCGACCTGACGCGGCGGCTCCCAGGAGGAGGCCGCAGGGCCTGGGAGGCTGCCAGGCCCTGAGTGGGGAGGCTGGGCCCAGACGGGAGAGAGAGCGAGGGTTTGCCGCAGGTGTCGGGAGCCTTAAACATGTGATCCCTACGACCTCACACCCTCACACCCTCCACTTCCCCTGAGATCAGCCGAAATGTAGCAAAGAACGAAGCACAGAGATGTTCATCGCTGCTTTGTTTGTAATAGTAAAACATGGCACGTCCTACGTTCCCAGCCATAGGAGGCAGGTGAATCCTGAACCCTTGGCCGAAAAGGAGCCACCCATTAACCAGAATGTTTAGAAAAGAGAAGAATCTCCTCACCACGATGTCATCACACTACATTCTCTCTCACCCACTTACGGGAAGACGCAGAGAAGAGACTGGAGAGGGTCGTACGTACTTGTCGACAGAAGCTCGGGGGCTTAGGGGTGACTTCCCCCCATGTGGCCTCTTTTAATTTTTCTGTCTTCTACACTTTCTACAACACGCGTATCAACGGCAGTAACCAGGAAAACATCAACACGGAAAGTTAGAGAAGAAAGGGAGGCACGCGGAGGGGCTCGGGCAGGAAGGCCCTCCCCGACCAGCGGCTGCGCTCCCCAGTCTCTCGCCCACGCCTCTTCAGAGAGTCTTTTTCATCTGTGATGTGGAAATTAAATATTCATTGTTATAAAAAATACATCTCCCTTGTCAGCCACCTGTGAGCTCTACCCCCACAAACACAAACACCGCGAGGCCCCGAGAGCGTCCACGCGGCCACCACCACGAATGATACACCGGCCGGGCTCCGAGGATCCCGGGGAGGCGGTGCGGTTCGCGGGAAGTGCAGGGGGTCCCGGGGGGCGGTGTCCTCTCTTACCACCCCCGGACAGAGCAGGCTCCCTTCTCTGCTTTCTGATGCTGGTCCTTCTGGGTTTCACTTCATAAAAGGGCACCACGTCTCCAAGAGTGAATGGGAACCACACTGGGGGGTGGTGAGGCACCGGAGAGTGGCCTGTGTCATGACAGGTGCCAAGCCGGTTGTCGCCAGGAAGGTGCTAGTCTTCTGTAAGTAGACCCAGGGCTGGCTCCCCGGGCCCGTGCCCGCCTAGAGCCCTCCCTCCTCGTGTCATCCCTGCATGGTAGGCAGGCTAAGAGCTTTGTCCTCGTACTGAAGTGGAGACCGAGGCTGGGAGAGGGGAAGCCGCGTGGCCAGGGTCACGCACAGGGACAGGGAGGTGGCGGGTCACTGGGCTCCTCTCCTTGCCCAGGCCGCCTCCCTGGGTGGTCAGGCACTCGGCCCTTCCTGGACCAGAGAGAGCATTGGCTTGGGGGGGTGGTGTTCTCCTCTGGTCTCAGGAAAGAGGGCAGGAAGAGGTGACTCGCAGAAGCAAGGCCACTTCCCCTGGGACCTAAAGCACGGGTGCAGCAGAAGGGCCACTCCACACAGCCACTGGAATCGTGCTGTGAATCACAGAGCCCGCCTCGTCACTCTCCTGCCTAACGCCCGCACGTGCATGGCTCCGAACAGCAATGTCGAGGGTGCTGGTTGTGCGGTGAGTAAACCCGCTGAGTGTTAGGAACCGTGATGTTCAGACATTTACAGAATGGTTTACTCAACTGTTTAAAAGTTAGGGGGATGCACTCACTTCTAGCACTGGGTGGCTTTCCTGGACAGGTGAAGAGGGCTGGACGAGTAGACCCGTAGCCTGGCTTCAGGCTCCACTCTGGGGAGCTTGTGGAATACGCTGGGTGGGCAGGGGTGAGGGCTGGGGGGAGGCCGTGCCAAGTCCGGGCTCCACGCAGGGTAGACACCATGCTGTCTGCCTCGCCCTGTCCACTTCTGCAGCCTCCTCCTGCCTTCCCCTGCACACCCTACAGAACCCCCTGTCGTCTTTGCCTGGTGCACTGACTGCTCTTCAGTCTGAAGACCCGGCTCCCTTGGCATTCTAGAAAGCCTTCCTGGAATTCCCAGCTGGAGTTTTCCCCTAGATGGAGTTTGCTTTTCCCCGGGCTGCATGTTGTGGCACTTCATCGGCATCGTTTAACTTCCTGCAATTTCGTTTCTGAGTCGAGCTCCTCAAGGGCAGCAGCCTGGCTTGTCCTTCTCGTGATCCCTGCCTGCAGCACCATGTTGGTGCGATGGAGGTTCGCGATCGCAGGAGTGGAAGCCAGTGTGCTGGGGGGACAAGGCAGGACCCACCCATGTCCCCCATCTTTCTGGGGCCCCAGCACAGCACCTGTCCCTTCCATCCGCTTGTGGCTGTAGCAGGAAAGTGTCCCCCGAGGTTCCCATCTGTCCTCTGAGATGCTGAGACCGTAGAATGGGACATTTGGGGGTGAGGGCGCAGAGCAGGCAGGAGTCTCGGAAATCACACAGGTGATTCCCAGCCTAGCAGGAAGGCTTTGCTGCACTGACTTTACGGAGGGTGAGCCTGTCATTAGTCCAACCGTCCATCTGTCCATCCAACCACACACCCAGCCGAGAGATACTTCCGGACTGCTTGTTGTGAGCGGACCCAGCGTCAAGCAGGGATTCCAGGCCAGGGCCCTGGCTTTCCTGCCAGCTGGGCTGGTGGCAGATGTGCGTGAGGGGGACACGCACCCATCCAAGCACGCTCTCCTCTGGCTCTGACAAGGAAGCAGAGACCATGGTGCAGCACACAAGCCGAATGCCACCATCCCTGCCGGGAAAGTCTGGATTCCCGTATGAGCAGAGAGCCTTTGTGCTGCACTGGACCTTGGTTTCATCACACCAGGCTGCTGTAGTGCACAGCCCTATCCAATCCAGTGCCTTCCCACACTGGTGTGGTGGTGGAGCGGGCCGGGGTGCGAGAGCGGGGAGAGGGGATCTCAACTTCCAGCTCATGAACCACTTCCCGCCACCAGTCGGCTCTCCTGCCCAGGCCAGGCGGGTGAGGTCGTGGCTTCAGCAAGAGGCCCCGGGGTGTCTCCCGAACACACCATCTCCCTCTCAAGAATCACAGAGAACCTTGCTCGGATCAGTGTTTTTTCAGACTTCGGGCCACCTGGATGATGATGGGGGAGACCAGCAGTACTTAAAAGTGTTAAGCTAAATGCTGCCTGTACAGTTTTTCATTAATTCCTGATCACATCCTCCCTTTGCCGATAAAGAAGCCAAAGCTCAGAGAGGGGTAGTCACTCGCCCAGTGTCACACAGCAGCTATTGGTAGAGCCAGGAACCTGGACTGCCTGACTCGAAACCACGCTGTGGTCTTGCCTCTTCAGTTCTGCGGATCTGAAACAATGAAATAGGGGTAGGGAGTTCCCCTTTCTACTTTTAATAAAAAGTGAGATTTCAAAATAAACTTATTTAAATTCAGCTGCTCATGTCCTCCTATGAAACATACAGCCAGATATTTGTCAGAGATAATGTCCAGGTTTAAATTTTTTATTAGCTTAAGGCAGAATATGAGGGAAAAAAAAAGTGTACCTCTTCCCTCATTAACCCAATTCAGCGACTACCCTGCGGTCTGCCACCCACCACTCGCCTGGATTTTCTTACACACAAAGAGCTGTCTGTGAAAAGGCAGGTCGTGGTGAACTTGGCTACCCGGCGAGGGCTGCCGGAGTCTTGGCAAGAAAGAAAGGCCCGCTGTCCATCACCATTCAGACCCTGCCGTCTCCCACGGCTGCTCCCGCCTCTGCCCACCTCATCTCGGCTTGGAGTTCCCATGCAGATGACTTCCCGAACCCTTTCTAATGTTTGGTTTAACGTGTCGCCGGTTAGCGCGCGCATGTGACAGTGGTGACAGGCGCGGCTGTTCCTTTTTAAATACCATGTCAGAGACACGGCATCAGGAAGCAGGGACGTGCTCTGTGGTTCTCCGCCGCACCGGGATCGCACGGGCTTATTTTTTAATGAGGAAGATCTGCATCTCGAGAGTTTTTTTCATGTGTCACATCGCGTGGACAAATCAGCAGCACGTCACGCTGGCCCAAAATGAAATGCTGACAAATGTAGATATTTCAAATTTAATTGACATTTAAATGTACTTGAGATAAAGAAGGGAAAAAATCAGCAAGGACTTGGTCTCCGGAGGTAACGAGGGGAGCTGGTGATCATTTTTAAAGGATCCTTTCACTCCAGCACAAAGGATCTTTCCTTGGCAAATGTCTCGGCCACCCTGGCATCCTCTGACGATGAGGCTCTGGTTGGGCTGATGAGCAGTGGATGTCAGTCTGTCCCGCTTTCCACCATCCCCCACTTCCCAGCCAGATGACCTCAGGAAAGTCATTTTATACCTCCCCGCACCTCAATTTCTTAGCTGTAAAGTGGGGATTCTACATCCTTCCTGACGGTGTCATCACAAAGTTGAATTATTCATAAAGGCCTCTGCCTCATGGCCTTCACATAGTACATATTCAATTACTACTCACACACCACATTCACCTGCCAACAAATAGATTCTGGGCATTTTCATCCTCTGCAGGGTCTTCCCTAGGCGTTCAAGGATGAATATAAGGTGCTTTCTGCCTTCAAAGACCTTCCCGGTCAAGGTCATGGTCGCCAGCTGGGCCTATCATAGGATGTCAGAACTATCGGAGAGAACCCGTCTGGGGATCCGGTCCCGCCATCTCTCCATCACCGTAACATGGGGCCGGGACCCCAGACCACGCCTGAGCGTGTGCACAGGTGAAAACAATAGAACAAGACTCTGAAGCAAGTCAGGGAGGTCTTGGGGGGAAACCAGCTTGGTGCAAGACCCACAGGGGCAAACTCTGGAACCGCGCTGAAGCTAGCCTCTGTGTGGCCCGGGCTAACGGCTAGGATACAGAACCTGCTTGACACTGGGTCTTTCCACGCCGCTGTATGTGAGTCTCTACTGTAAAACAGTAAGACGGAATCACTGCTGTAATGAGTCACGTTCTGGCTGTCAGGTGAGCTGGTCTTGTGGGGATGGGTGGGTGTGAGAGCAGGATTTTCTCACACCATTGGGGACTTGCTCTCCTGGAGGGCAGTGGTGGGGGTATACCTGGCTCAGGGGCTCTCGGAGGAGGCGCCACCTGGGAGGTGATGTGGGAGCTGGGCTTTCGATCATGGGCATGGAGGAGGCTGCAGGTGTCCTTGGGAGGAGTGGGCACAAGGGGCTTAAGTAAGGTCAGGGTGGGAGTTTTGATAAAAGAGGCTGGCAGGGTTGGCAGGGACCAGGTGGTGGAGGGTCTTGAACCTGCATGAGGACCAAGGCGACACGAGAGGTCAGGGGGTGATGTGGGGGCTGTGGGGGCAGCAGGGGGCCTTACTGGCTTGGCCCCATCTCTCCCTCTCTCGGGTTGGTTATGCCCTTTGCCTTTCTGATCTTTGTTAGCCCATCTGTTTGACTACTTACCAACCTATACGCTCCTTCATTCATTCCTTCTTTCAAAAAAATCACAGGCGTCAATTTCGCATGTCCACACCCCTGCCCCGGACACACTGAGAAGCCCATCCCAGGCCACTGGGTGAACACTCTCATAGGTAGAGAGGCCTGAACACAGGACATGGGCTTCACTCTACTGTGCCACTCTCCAGGCTCATTAATAGAGGGAAGATGGGGATGGGGACACCTTCCACACTTTTCTTATCTGGAAGAAAAACTGTATAGATTGTGAAAAACAACTGTCCCTCTCCCTGAAGGTGGCCTTTGCCGCCATGAGCCCGAGTCTTGTGGGGACCACGGGAGCAGGGGTGGAGGGCAGGGTGTCTGGGGAGAGAGCAGTGGACGTGGGTGTTGGGTGCACATTCTGGATCCAAGGCAGGTCATTCCACTTGTTAGAGCCTTGCTTCTTTCATGGCTGAACAGGCTAACACACTTGCACCGTGAAGACTTTTGGGGAGTGGGGAAGGTTAACCATGGTGACACATGTGGAAGTGCCGGGCCCAAAACAGGCATGAGACGTGGTGGCGTGACGCCTGGAAGAGGGAGGGCCTCAGGTGAGGTGGCAAAGCTTTCAGAGGAGGCTGACACCAGCAAGTCTTGCAGTGTCTAACTGTCACGACTGCTCCTTGGAGAGGTCCTTTCCTTCAGGTGTCGGGCAAAAGTGGCTGGGGACGAGGGAGACCTGTGTTTTTCTGCTGTTCAACATCCCTGGGGACTCCTTGGCAGTTCCTGCTTTTCCAGTCTGGGCTCAGACCACACGTCTGGCTCCTGGCATGGCTTTGTCTCCAGGGCCCAGAACACACTGTTGGAGAGGGGATGGGGGGTCTGAGTTGGGTCACGGGCCTTTCACATTGCTAATTGGGTCTGGGACCTTCTGCTCTGGTGTTTGGACTCCTGGCTGCTCAGGGAGTAGGTCCTGGTAGGCTGCCAGTGGGTAGTACCTAGACAGCTGTCCCCACCCCTGGGGCCCAGGGCCCAGCTGGCATCTTGGAGACTGGCTCCCGGGGCTGATGGCAGTTTCTGGCGCTTAGATGGCCCCGGGCAGGAGAGGGGCTGGTAGCCTCAGAGTCCCATCCCAATCACACCTGGCACGTAGTAGGTGCTCTTTACACATTTGTGGTTAAAGGTCACCCCCTCCCCATCTCCAGGGTGCTGGCCTATAAGCTTCAGGCTGCCTTCAGTGATTGCCTTGTTCATTCATTCAGTAAACGTTCCGGAGCAGAGATCTGGGCTAGGCTCTGGTCCAGGATTAAAGAGCCGAAGCTGAAGGGCACACGGTGGCCCTGCCCTGGAGGAGCTCCTCGGCTCCGGGGCTGGAGGTGAAGGGGGCGCGGGGGTGGGCCACGGGGG
>LNAC01000009.1:6861165-6882340 GCA_002007465.1 Ailurus styani | reverse complement strand
GGGGGGGGGGCGGCGCGCATGCGCGCACGCGTGCCTGTGCATTATGTAAAGGGAGGGAACGCTGCGCTGCAACACGGAAGGTCGGCGCTGTGTCGGGAGGCCAGGGGACTGCGGGCGTGGGGAGCGGAGGGTGCAGCTCACGGGGACGCACCAGGGTGAGCACTAGACCGCTGACCGCAGCGCTGCTGCAGGAGGGGAGACCAGTGTCTCCCGCCACCTTAGGATGCCAGCGGGGTTCCTGTGGGCAGTTTCTCGAATCGTGCTCTTTGCGATGTGAACAGGCACTGTGTTGGAAAAGAGAGCAGAGTCTTGCCCAGGGTCTCTGGCTGGCAGCTGTGGGGTGCCAGAGTCCCCCCGCCGCCCCTGCACCAGCCCACCAACCACACCCCTGGGGCAGCTCTGGGTCTGGGGGGGGGCAGAGAGTGGCTCTAGCCCTGTGTGACCCACGGCCAGCGCCACCGAGGCCGTGCCAAGCCCAGGTCTTGAGACGGCGGGAGCAGCCCATCATCTTTCGCCTGAGCCTGTGTGCCACCGGCCTGAAGAGACAGAGATGCAGGATTCCGAGACCTCATCTTTGGCCAGAGCTCTTACTAAATGCTCCTGACAGCTTCTTCTGATCTTATCTTAATCTTCTGGGGCTTTGGGTGCTGGGGTCATGCGGTGCAAGTTGGATGACAAGACTCTGCCATCCCTAAGTGGCGTGGGCCAGCAGTTTGGTGCACAGACTGTCTGTCCAGCCAGAGCAACCCGCAGGATTTCTCCTTGGTCAGAAGGATTTCTAATGTGGTCCCTCTGGGTCCCCCAGACCCAGATTTGCAGGGAGTCCAGAGTTTTGGTGGGAGAGTAAAGTGGTATAATTCTTTTAGTGAGTTCTTTAGCAACATGGAACAGAAATCTGCCTCTAGGACTTGGGGTACAGGGCCGTGACAGCCTCTCAGGGTCTCAGCTACTTGTGTAAAATCGAGCGAATGATACCTACTCCCCCAGATTTCTTGGGAGGATTAAATGAAATGGTGTACACAAAGTGCTTAGACGGCAGTTCTTCGCTAATAGTAGCAGTTAATCGTTCCATTCCTTATGATGCTATCAGATGAGAAAAGCTTTAAGAACAAGGGTATTTATTTTGGCGTTTCACGTTAGCAAACACCTAGAATGATGTACAAATCCAGTACGAGGGGTGTGGTGAGGCGGACCACGCACGCGCACAAAGAGGGATCCTGCCACAGCTGCGAGCAGCAGGGGTTACAGGGACGCGGGGCAAGTCCACGGGGCGGAACACTGCAAGGAGTCTGCGGCTCTGCAAATCATCTACAGGACAAACCCCAGACGGGAAGCTGCAGAAATGCTAATAAGCAGTGAAGTTCACAATGAACTTGTCTCTTTAAAAAAAAAAAAAAAAAAAAAAAGAATGAACTTGTCTCTTTCCCCAAACTTCTGGATTATAAGGTCATCAGGTTATTTTTACAGACGAATGAAAATTGTTTGAAAAGAGCAGATTTTGGGGTGCCTGGGTGGCTCAGTTGTTCAGCATCTGCCTTCGGCTCGGGTCATGATCCCAGGGTCCTGGGATCGAGCCCCGCATCGGGCTCCCTGCTCTGTGGGAAGGCCTGTTCTCCCTCTCCTACGCCCCCTACTTGTGTTCCCTCTCTCGCTGTTATCTCTCTGTCAAATAAATAAATAAACAAAATCTTAAAAAAAGAAAAGAGCAGATTTTGTACAAATCTGGCCAGCCGGGTGAGCCGGGAAATGGCTTGTGGGCCCTCGGTGCCCGAATCTGGACCACTCCTACTAAGTACAACGAAACTTCAAATAACCAGCCCGTAGCCGGTCAGGACTCCTGTGAGGGTGCTGTGGGGCTCACCCACCAGAGGGAGACAGGTCTGCAGTCACGAGTTCAGGCTGTGCAGCTGCTCGGCCCTGGGTGCGTCTCTGAGCTAATCTGAGTGCCAGCCTCCCAGCCATTAAGGCTCAGGGACAGCCAGTCCCACCCTTCTGGGCTGTTAGGGTTAAACAGGGTGGAGGCTGTCTGACCACGTTCCTCTGTACCCTCCACGACTCTGAGAGGGGTACTGCCCGGCCCCTGCCATAGGGAACAAAGGACAGGCAGCCTGGCAAAGAGGGGCGCCAGGGACCAGCACTTGACTCCCTGCCTTTGGCTTCTGTCTGCATGCTGGGCGTGATCCTGAGGGGTGGGCAGTCCTGGGCACAGTGCTGCCTTCTAGAGTTTGCTGGCAGCTCCTTCTAAAATTCTCTTACACCTGGCAGGGTGAGGGGAACATAAGCTGCAGCCAAAATGACCGTCCGCGGCTGGGAGATGGGAACCTCAAGGCGTCCCCTGCACCCACCACTGTCCCCATCACTCAGAGTAGCTCATGGTCATACTTAGGTTCTTGATCAAAGGGCTGGATGGTAGAGGAAGGGGTGAGGTCTGTGTCAGCAAAGAGCTGATCCTACCAGTCTCTAGCCCTCAGACCCTGAGCAAGTTCTACTAGAAGTGTCCCTCTGAGCCTCAGTTTCCCTGTTAGATGGGAAAGCCACCACCTCCCCCCTCATGGTCTCACAGGACGTTCAGTCAACGTTGCTTGTCTTTCCTTCCCCAGGTAGAAACACTCAGGCACCAGGGAACACTGTTTCTTTGCCAGGAAGAGGACTGAACAGCTCCGGTTCCTGTCTTCCAGGAACCAGAGAAGAAGGGCGGGGTGTGGGGCGAGTCATCTTAGGACACAGGACCCAGAACCATCTCTCTAGGCAAAGCCAAACTGACAAGGGACCCCCACAGGCAGCACAGTGTAGCTGAGAGAATGAAATCAAGCAGCTCCTGGAGTCCTCACCCTGCTACCTTCTAACCAGGTGACCCGGGAACACTGGTCACATATATTTGCTGAGCCCGAGTTCCCATTCGGTGGAAGAAGAAGCAAACAACAGCCAAAGAGAGCCTAGGACACCAGAGGTGCTCGACTGCACTTGCTCTTGGGTGGCCTCTAACCCACAGCCCGAGCTGCCTGACCCCCCCTGGCCCTAGCTCCCACTCTGCGGAATCCTCGGGGCATTCCATCAGCCCGTCCTGAATAATAATGCAAGTAGCTAGTACTTCTTGAGGAGAAACAGTCACTGAATATTAATTAGCTAGTGTCAGCTGAAAAACAGAGGGAATGTTTTCCCCAGAAATCTTTCTGAAGTGTTCTTCCAGTTGTCATCGGATGGCTTTAAGGGGCAAGGACACCCACCTTTGATTTGGAAAGGACATCTGACATACGAGAAATTTCGTTTCGGGAAAACGCAAGTCACAAGAGAGTCAGCGTGGGGATTCTCTTTAAAGGCCTCCTCTAAAACGTCCCAAATCGCTCGCACCTGGCAGGTTTTTGAAGCTCTCTGCTGAGTGAACGGATGCATGAATGGACAGATGGACATCATCTGGAAAGGAAGAACTGGATCCAACGGTGGGCCCGGCCGCAGAGCTGGCCGTCCATGCTACTGGGCCTTGATGAATTCCAGACGCTGAGCTGCTGCGGGAGGCCGGGGAGACCGTCTTATTGTTAATCAGCTCCATCTTGCTGTCCACAAAGTTAATTATTTAATGTGCTATTTGGAAGTGAGAGTTGGGGCGAGAAGTCCGGAGGACTGAACCCCTCCCTCCACTTCAAAGATCCTGTATCTCTCTCTGCCGGCCAAACCCTCTAAGTCGCCGATGTACTTTGATGTTCCCGGCAGAGACAAAGATCCGTGAGTCCAGCAAATCCAGGCCAGATTAAAGGACCAGGCCCGGAGTCCATGTGCCCCACACGGAACCACCCGCAACAAAGGCCCATTAGGATCTGGCTCCTGCCTGCCGGCTTGTCTTCTCGTGTCTCCCAGCACAGTGCTGACAGATTGGCGGGGCTGGTTTCTTTCCCTCCCAGAACAATATTTTATGAGGAGTCTGTTTTATTAAAATATTTTCCGCTGGATGCTTCCTGTGTTTCAAGAACTTGGTCTTGCCAGCTGGAGCTGATGACAGTTGAGAAAAACACATCCAAGTACTGTTGTGACATGGCATTTGGAAATGGAGGAGCACAATGGGGGGGGGGGGGGGAANAATTACCCCAGTTGCACCAGAAACGTCACTGGTATTATGGGAGAACAGCTCGGCACCCCTGCCATTAAAAAACGTGAACAGAAAGTCTTGGAATCATATCCCCAAATGTGCTTCTTCATCACCTGAGGGCTGGAGCGCTGTGAGCTCTGGCCACAGAGAAGTTCTCATTTGTTTCCAATCACGGCCAGTTTGCCGACCCACTAAACTAGCTCCCATGCGCCCACTGGTTCGTTCCAACCCCAAGTGTTTCCTGAACAGACATCTAAACAAGGCACACTGCGAAAAGAAATGAAAAGTGATACGGGCACAGTTGTGCTCACACCCAGGAGCAGACACTGGTTCTCCACCATGTACTACACACGGATCCCCTGTCACAGGGCTGGGAGTGCAACGGCATAAATACACATAATTAGGAATTCCGACCTCTACTCGGTGACCCGGACACAGCATGGGAAGTGCTTTTCAGTGAAACATGGAGCGTTGCTGGTCTGGTGTGCTCTTGGGCAAAGCAAGGACACTTTGGGTTTGCCTTTCAGTATCCACAGGCCAGCGACCCTGTCTCCCTGCACAGGGTCTTAAAAGATTTAGCCCAGTTTTAAAGAGATGGTTCCAAAGAAAAGTAACTCATTCCATCCCTCCCTAAGGAGAAATCTTTAGGGTCTGAGGAACTCTGAAGCTATATGGCATTTTCTCCACAAGGGGGCAATCATAATCCATGCCAGGCGTGGCGAGGGACCTAGTCCTTAATATTCCCACCGTCCTATTGTGCAGGGATCAGTTATGGCTACAACCAACTTCAGGAGTCCTCTCTTCCAAATTTTGCATAATCAAGCATCTTTCAAGATGCGCGCGCACACACACACACCCACACCCACACACCCACCCCATCTCCCGCAGCTTTCTGGGCAAGATGTAAGCAGGCCCAGGTCGGCTGGTTCTATAACAACACAGTGGTCTCAGGCAACACCAGATTGTAAGCCAGAGAGCCCTAGGAGAGCTGAAGTACACCACAACCCGGGTTAGGGCACAGCCTGACATTTCAGAGTTGTTTCTTCCTTCTAGCTCCTTCCCTGGCTAGGGCCTGCCATTTCCCTTAGCTTCTTTCCCTGACAACTTTTCTGCAAGTAGAGCAGACAGGAGGAGCATTCCTCTCCCCACCCAAGGGACTTCAGGGTCCCTGGGGCAACTCTTTCGATTCCCCTAACAAACCCCAGACTGAGACGGTTTCGAGTACTTTTTCAAAGCCTCACAAGAAGCCAGTGTGTCACTACTGAGTTGTCTAGGCAGAGCCCCAGGGCTGTGGGCCTTGGGGACAAAGGGCAGCACGCCAGACCGTTCTGGACTTGGGGCTGTGTGCAGCTCTAAGCCTCACGCTACTCAGGCAGCTCCATCTCCAGGCATCGCTGGTCCACAGCCTCGTTATGCACCTCCTCTGTGCAGCATCTACCCCGCACGTGACTCCGAGCCAGGCCCTGTGCTAGGTTCCACGCAGGATACAGTGGAACATACAGGATCCAGTGCCGGCCCACAGAGCTCTGGGCCTGAGCGGAGGCGGAAAAGCCAAGCCCTAATGAAATAAATGCCATGGCACAGGTGAGCAAAGGTACTTCTGGGCGTGCGGCGGTGGATGAGGACAGTTCTGGGTCTGAATCCAAGCTCTAGAGCCCTCAAGCACACCAGGCTTAGGACACTGGCCCCTTGTTAAATAGATCACCTCCTCAATCAGGTTCCTAGCTCTCCCCTGCACCCCCAGGCCTGGAACCTTCTTCTGAGCCTGTCTGAGTACACTTTGGATGTCACCAGTCAAAACCCAGCCCAGAGGCCTGGCTCCCTGGTCTCTGGGGCCTCCTGTGGGCATGACGACCGCTAGCAAAAGCCGAAATGGAAGATCAAGCCCAGGCCCCCAACTGATCTCTCTGTTGAAACACCCGCTCAGGGCTCCAGGGAGTCTTTCAAAGGCCAGGGCTGCAGCAACGACTTGCACTGCAAAGGCATGGCCCCCTGGGCTCTGGCGGACACAGGGGAGGTGGGCAACGGGGTACTCACTGCTCAGGGCTTGAGATGGACGTCCTCCGGCCTTCCACCGTGATGTTGCTCTTTGGTCTCTTCACGACGTGTGGACGGGGCGGGCGCACCTAGAACAGGCACCGGGGAAAGGCCCCAAGGAGTGAGTGGGAAAGGCCACACAGGAACATTCCACTCATCTAGATAAGCAGCCCCCAAATGAACACTGAGGTGTTTACACGGTACAGGCTTCAAAGCTCTGCTTATTGCGAGAACATTGCCATTGAATTTGTAGCAGAAACACGAACTGGACTTCTGTGGCCTACTCAAGTGGGACAGGATCTTCCGAAGAGCTTGGTTTCCTCGTCTGCAAGTAGGGGACGGCACCACCTGACTCCCTGCAGGGCTGCCGTGGGAGCTCAACGAGACGCTGTCCATACAGGACCCAGAACACCAGGGCCCTCATTTATGATAAAGTCCCCGCTTGCCTTCTTCAAGAACCCTGAAACTGGTTTGGTAGAACAAAAAGGTTTCACTTGGACTTGATGTCTAAGGTACACGTGCTTATTTCATTCTTTTTTACGACTGAATCATAGGATGTTTATTTTCCTGAGTAGGAGGGGGGGGAATAAAGCAAATGGTAGCATTACAGAGTGCCAATGAAAATCCTCTTTCTGTTCCCCAGGCCATCTCTGGGCGGTCCTCCTGAGCAGGGCTCAGCCTGGACACCGCATGCCCACGGAGCTCCTGCATTCACACAGACCCAGCCTGAGGCTCAGGGGTGGGTGTGCTGCACAGCGAAGTACACAGCTTCCTAATCCACAGCTGGTCTGCAGCAACAAGACAGGGTGGTTTGTCTTTTTTTTTCTTTTTTCTTCCTGATCTGCTTCCTCTGAAAGCCAAGATGGGGGTCCACAGAAAAAGACACCTCCTCCCCCACCAGAGCCTGTGATGGGAGTTAGGCTAAGAATTTGAGGGTGCCCTTAGAAGGATCCTCATCTGGTCCAATCAACATTACCTGGCTTTAAAATTGGCACCAACATCTCTGAGCATTTCCAGTGCCAGAGAGGGACTAGAGAGAGCTAAACCAAGAAAGTCTGTTGATGACTTTTGTTGCCAATAAAAATGCCTGGACACCCTAGTTCAGGGGTTTGTGCTCTCTGTGCAGACGTGGGGCCAAGGTAGATTAAATGCCACAATCACTGAGGTTCTCAGACAAGACAGGGAAGAAGAGCACACACACACTCCATTCACTGCCTGCCCTCTTCTCTGAACCCCCTGCCCCTCACCCCCTGCCCCCAGCAATCTGTGAGTGACACAGCACAAGGGTTGGAGAACACAGATTACAGAAGTTGGCTTCATGAAAGACAAGTCTTTGCAGAGTCTCATGAAGCTCTCGGGGCTCCACATGTCTGATCTAACTAGAATTTTTCCTGTGGAGTGGCCAGTATGATGTCAGCCTTGTTTGGCAAATCGGAGATGCGGTAACCACCAAATGCATTCCACCAAATCTGTGGTTTCCTTCCACGGGGTTCCTCTGAATGAAGGTCCAACAAGATGGTTCAGGGAAAGCACCAGCAAGGAGTCTGGCGCACACGGTGGCTTTTCTGTGACCTTACCAATAACAGAAAGGAGATGGGGGTGGGACATCTCAATTAGAAGATGCCATCTAAGATGACCTGATCCTCGCCTAGCATCCTGCTCAGTGCTGCCTGGGGTTACGGTGGTCACCCAGTGAGACTTTTAGGAACAAATGGATGAGGCTGCCCGGAATCTAAGACGTGCACAAGACTGTTGCTGTTCTTATCAGAGCCGTTGGGACGGGGCCTGCTTCAGCGCAGACATCCAGTCATCACTGCTGAATGAATGGATGGCTAGATCCCCCCATCCAGTCCAACTCAGAGCCGGCCTCCCTGACCACAGCCAGACTCCTCTCCCTCTCGATGCTGCTCAACAGGATCTCTGGGTTGGAATGCTCCCCCAGAACTTTCACCCCAAGGGCGGATATGCAGTGTGGGGTGACGGAGTCGTTCTGCCCTGCCCCAGGGGTCCTGGGGTGGGGGTTTCAGGAAAGGTCAGATATGAAGGCCTGTCAGCCTGTCCTTGTACATGGCCGCTCCTCGCTACAATAAAGGCGGCTGAGGAATGTGAACTTGTGGCTGAAATGGGGGGATTAAGTTTGTGGCAACTTCAACTGAACTTGCAACGTGGTGAAACATGGGGAAAAAGAACAACAGAGCTAATTAGACGAGCTGAGCTGTCAGAGTGCCGCCGAATGGCTCAGCGCCAACAAACAAAAGGAATGGGTTGGCAATCAGCAGGATCGATGGAGAAGACTGCTTCATTAGGGATGATAAAACAGACAGAGCAGGGAGAAGGGGGTGGGGGAGGGGAGCAGGGAGGCGGTGAGGCGGGGGAGAGACAGGAAGGCACAACAGACCCAGAGACAGTCAGTCACCTGCACGGCTCAGACACACCCAGAGTCACACACACCCGACCGGCGTGGACAAAGCCAGACACAAAATTATACTCATAGACACCCATCCCGAAACACGCACGGAGGCCTTGAGGCGCCGGCGTTCACACGGTCTCACAAGTACCCGTTCACGGAGGCACGCATGGGAGTCGAGGGTATGTGCACGAATCACACACAGGCGCGCGTGCACACACACACACACACGGCCGCAACCAAACACCGACACACACACACAAAACGGTTTAATGAAGCCCGAATCACAAGACGGGGCCGACAACTGGCCCGTCATATTTCGGCGATCACGTCCGTCTTTCGGGGGTGCTGGGGCGGGCTGGGGGGCTGCGGAGGGGCGAAGAAGCCGCACGCACACACAACACACACAACCGCGACCGGCCCTGCCGGTGCTGGGATCCCAGCGGCACCAGGGGAGAAAATGCTAAACAGGGATTTTGAGCTCTGTTCAAGGGGGACTTGTGGGGAAAGTTGGGAAACCAGCCAATTCCCCACTGGATTTAAAACCTGAGAAATCTAAGTCGGCAGGGTTAAATGTGTATTGAATACAAAAGCACCGAGTACATTTGATTTTAATGGTGAGCAAGAAATAATAAATACAGAGCTTAGAAAGCGCTTCACATGCGGCCGACCACAGCCTGCCTCTCCCCTGCATGCCCCAACCCACTCCCCTTAGTCCACCAGACACTGGCAAGGCTTTCTTCTGCTCTTTCCTTTTTCTTCTTTTTAAAAAGAAAATCTAAATCCTCTGGTAACATCTGAACTCCAGCCACAGGTGCCAGGCTACAAAGCTCCTTCCAGAAAGGCTGAATGACTAGCCCCCACGTTCCTGCCACCCTGGCCCAATGGCCCCACTCCTGCCCAGACGTTTACGGCTAAGTACCCGATAAAGCCCGGCTGGGGGCCAGAAGCTCCTGACATGAGCTCTGGTCAGGCCATTCTCTTCAAGGCCCTCGAGGGGGTTCCACACCCCAAGCTTCCCAGGTTCACCCCGAGTGGACAGTGGGCCCACTGGAAAGGCTTACATGAGTGCACGCAGAGTGAGCAGATTCTGGGGCGTGGTGTACTGCTGGGCCCAGAAAGCTCAAGCCTTCCAAGACTCCCAGTTTAGTTCCAGTGACTCTGCTTGGCAGAAGGTATCTGGGGTGACAGAAGTGGGGTACACATGCCCACTTCGTGCCAGGGACTGTGCTATGCACTATACACACGTGACTTCATGACTCTCTCCCGAGAGCTGCAGCTAAACCCGTTTTACAGATGATGGAACTCAGACCCGGAGAAATTAAATGTCTTGCCCAAAGTCATACAGCCAGGAGCTGCCAACCTGTGATTCCAACCAGGTCAGGCCTCTCTGACTTCCAAGCCCAGGAGAACTGTTTCTGCTAGGCCCCCGCCTCGTTAGCACACTGTAACCAGGCCGGTATAGCACCAAGCTCCAGGCTAGAGGCCTTTACCAGCACAGGGTGCTACCTGGGCGGTGTTCAGGGCCACATGGGCTTTCCTGAGCCTTGAGCTGGTGAGGGTGCCTGGGCCTCCCCCACTCTACACAGGTCCCCACATGGGTGAGACAGCATGGAGGCCCCGGGAGTGGTCTCTAATACCTGTCCTGCCCCAGATCACGCCTTGCAAGAGAGCCCTGGCCGCCTTGGGTCCTAGGTCTCTATGGGAATTCTGAGAGCAACCCTCTGGATGATGGGCTTAAGGAGATGCAAGCCGGGGCTCCGAGGCTAGCCTGGCCTCTAAGCGCTGTGGCCTTGGCTGCAAGCTGGGGAAACAGCCTCTGCCTCCTCTGGGCTGTTGCACAGACAAATGAGACCATACTCATACAAGTGCCCTGCACAGTCCTAGGCACAGAAAAAGTGCCCCATAAATAAAATATTAATTCTCTTCATCTCTGGATCCTTGCCAAGCCCCAACACGGCCTAGAGATTCCATAAGGAGCCCAGGGGGCTGCTAATTATTATTTTTATTATCTTTTTAAAAGACTTTTTAAAAATGTACTATTTTTAAAGATTTTATTTATTTTGAAAGAGAGACAGAAAGCACGCATGCGTGCGTGAGTGAGGGAGAGGCAGAGGGAGAGACTCTCCAGCAGACTCCCCACCGGGTGTGGAGCCAGATGTGGGGCTCGATCTCATAACCCTCAGATCGTGACCTGAGCTGAAACCAAGAGTCAGACGCTTAACAGAATGAGCCACCCAGGCACCCCACCCACCCTTTAAAATTTTTATTTTTTATTTATTTTCAGAGAGAGAGAAATTAATTTTTTTAGAGAGAGGGAGAGAGGGAGGAAGGGAAGGGGGAAGGGCAGAGGGAGAGGGAGAAAGAGAATCTAAAGCAGGCTTCACGCCCAGCACGGAGCCCTATGCAGGGCTCGATCTCACAACCCTGAGGTGATGACCAGAGCCAAAGTCACCAGTGGGACACTTAACTGACCGAGCCATCCAGGTGCCCTACTGCCTCAGTATTTTATACTATGACAGACTCCAGAGAAATGCAGATGGAGTGTCCCGGGAGCTCGGTAGGCCGGAAAGACCACAGGTTCTTGAGTCTCGTGACCCCCATCTGCACCTGAGGGACTTGGGTTAAGCATCAGTTTTCTCATCTCTAAAATGGGTGGAGATGAGGCCTACTTCGTAGAATTACTGTGAGGCTCGCCTCGGATGACTTACTGCTATAAAAACTCCTAGGCAAACGACAGTCACTTAAAAACCGAGTTCCTCCTTAGAAGTCGTAAGGTTTAAAAACCCATGAAGAAGAGTAAGAACCACCACTGTGTGCCAGGCACGGGGCCCCAGAACCGTCATCTCCGTTCACTCTGTCAAAGCCTCTGTGGATGAGGACACGTCAGAGAGAGAGAAGGTGTGTTCAGGGGAGAGAGAGGCAAGGCTCAGAGCTTCAGTACTTGCCCACAAGTCCCACAGCCTGGGTCCCTGAGCTCAGCTCTGCCTACCCCACAAACCATCACGCTAATGCCTCATCCTGCAGCTCCCACTAAATCACATGCGGTTGAACCCAGGAGGGGCTTCCTGTTCCACAAAGCAGCTTCTTTTTGGGGCTTTTGCCTTCCTTCTAATGGCAGTGAGCAGGAACATTCCAGCCGGCCCCCCTCCGGAGACGCGATGATCGGGTTTGGGCTAATCATGGTTTGACTGGGTTCAGGAGGGATCCGTCACACGTGGCTGGAACTGCAGACTCACAACTGCTGTAGGTGAGGGTACCTAAACCCTGCCAACCTCCGCCCCTGCCCTCTCATTCCCACACACAGGAGGGAAGGGAAGGAAAACAGCGAAACAGAATTTTCCAACATCCACGCAGAAAGCAGCCACCCAAGCGATGCTGGGCGTGTGTGCTGCAGATTAAAAACAGACATGGTCGGGCCAGGCCACCTGTACCCTTCGGCTGCCATGTGTCAAAGGATGGCTGTGGACACGTGCCTTGGCAAGGGGGAGGGCAGGGGCTGGGACGTGGGTTTGCAGGAACTCTGGTCGCAGCTGGCTGGGAACCTGACCCCTTTCGCTGGGCTGCAGGAGCAGTGGCTGCTTTGAATGAGACAGCACCTCTTCTCCTGGTAAACAGCCCTCACCAAACGGTCCTGGCAAGTTTCCCCACTTTAAAGGATCCCGTTACAGTGCTTATGCCTCAGCCTGGCCAAAGTCTGAGCTTCCAAGGAAAACAGGGCCCCATGTCCCCGATTTTTCCACGACGTTTGTCTTGAAAAACCTCAGAGGGGTCTCTCCGCCTCGCCCACCCCGTTCCCAGGTGCCGGGGGGTTTGTCGCATGTCGTCCTGCTTTTCCGCCCAGACTTGGCACTTCACTGGGAAGGTGGGGCTCTACGTGAGGCCAGTCTCCACCCGAGGCCGCTCGAGAATCTCTGGGCGTAGCCGCTGCCCTTGCGAAAGGGACATCAAATGCATTTCCAAACCCGGCTCTGGCGGGAACGAGACCCCTGCTGCCAGACTTCTGCTTCCTTTGTGAGGAAGAGGCGGCTGGAGCTAGACTTTAAAGCTCATTGGCTAGAATAGGACTCAACCTGGGAGACAGGCTCAAATGATGTGCACACGGCAAACACACCACACAGTGGCTCGCGGCTACCTACAGCTCCGGCCTGCAAGGCGCCAAACGGGCTCAGGACAAAGGAGAGAGAAGCCCAGAAAATGCAAGTTCGGGTTCATGCCACGCAGAGAGGGAAGCTGAAAAACCCAGTTCCCGGTTTGGTTTTGCAAGGCAGCTGAGTTCAAACTCCCGGGGTTTAGTCAGGCGGGGAGAACGGCTCAGGCAGTGTTAGGCGGGAGGGCAGAACCACCGGCTACTCACGGGCCTCGAGCGCTGTATCTTGGGCGGCGGCGGGCGGGTGGGACGGAGTCTTTGTGGCTGCATTAAAGCGAAACTTAGACATCAGTACACATGGAGACAGTTCGATGCGCTTGCACACACGGCACATGAGAAGAAGCATCCAGTTACCCAACCCAGACCCCGAGCAACATCCTCGATGCCTCCTGCTCTCTCACCCCGTCAACCGGTCACCGGGTCCTGCACGTGCATTTCTGAGGCCTGGATCTCTGTAATCGTTTCTCAGCAGGGTTCCCGTCTGGCTCTCCTCCAGCCATTCTCCACACAGGCGGGGGGAGGGGAGGCTTCTAAAATGCAAGCTGACCCTGATGCACCCCAGCCTCGAGATCTCTGTGGTTCCCCCGCCTCCTTGGGTGACAATGCAACAAGGCTCTGGCCTGGCATTCCAAGTCCTCGGAGACGTGGGCTCTGCCGTGCCCTACACAGACCCCTCCCAACCCTCATCCTTGCTCACCAGGGCAGACCCTCAAATGGTCCCGGGCTCTCATGCCTTGTTTCCTGCCTGCTCCTAAGGGTGGAATGACCTACCCCATCCCAATCGGCCTGGTAAATATCCACTTGTTATTCAGATGGCACCTTTGATGCTCCCAGTGCCCCGTACCCCCTGCTACGTGTGACTTACCACCCAGTGTCTCCCTCCTACCCTGTACTCTCTTTCAAATGTTCGTTTCCTTGAGGGACTCATTCCTTATTCCTCGGGGAAAAAAATTTGCAAAATAAATGTCTGATAAACAAATAAAATAGTACAAAATACCTGGCTTTTGAAATTAGGATTTGAATAAAAACCAAGAGAGCACAGACTTCTTGGCTCTATCCTCCAACCCTTTATTTTGAAAGTCAAGCTTTGTCCTTTCAACTGCCTGCCCGTGTAGATGCCTCGACAGGTGTGGGAGACGAACAGGCAGAGTAAGGAAAGTAAGTACCCGCACGAGACCAAGAGTGCGGACCCTCTGCAAAACCTTGGGGCTTCCGGTTGGTTCCTCTCCATTCAGCCACGCCGTTCACAAAGGTATGTTGTCATTTGACAAAGCCCAGCCCTGTACTGCCCACTTCGGCAGCCAATGGCCACATGCGGTGAGTCCGAATTAAGACGTGCTCTAAGCATAAAATACACACTGGATTTCAGAGACTTAGTTTGAAACAAGTATGTAAAACATCCCAGTAACTTTTTCATATTGATTATATATCTTAGAATTAAAAAACAACTTGACCATTTGGTTAAATATTATTAATTTCATGTTTCTTTTTACTTTTTTAATGTAGCTACTAGAACGTCCTGAATGCCACATGTGACTTGCACCGAGACTCCTGCTCCGTTTCTCTTGGACAGTGCTTTAGAGCCTCACTTGGTTAGAGAGATTCTGCAGACACCAGACCTGCCTTGGGACTCGCTCTCTGGACCCAGCTCCTGGAGAGCAGAGGCCGTGCCTCAGGCCGGGATCCCTGATGCCCAGCACGGGGCCTGTGGCAGAGTCGGCGGAGGGACTCGGTAGTGGACTAGGGTCCCTCCCAGCACATCCAGAGCACGTCTGGAGGGAGGTACACCCTGGCTTCCCAGGTCTGTGCGGGGTGGGCTGGCAGTGGGGGCCACACCATGCTCACAGGCCTGCCTTCAGCTGGGGGCCACCTGGGGGTGGGGACGGCACCCAGTGAGATGAGCCTGGCAACCCACTAAGCCCTATTTCTTCTCGTTCACATTTACAGGAAATGTAGGGGGCAAAAGGGGACGGAGCCCCTCAGCTGGCATTGCTCAGCAGGGGAGAGTAAAAGGACAGGGAGGGGGAGCCACCTGCACGGCGCATAGGCTGCTGCCTCGTCCATACCCGCCTCCCCCACACCCACCCCCTCACCGTCACACGACCCCCCACCTTCACTTGTTTTCGGCCACTCTGCTGCTGGGTGACCCGTTCTCCAGCCCACAGTCCTCAGGGCCCATTGCCTCTGAACAAGCTATTTCTACCCCTGCTGGGGGGTGGGGTGGGGACGGTTGGCAGAGCGCTCCGGGGACGGCCCCTGGGGTCCGACAGTCTTGGACTGAACCCCGGCACCCCTACCTTTTGGATTTCTACAGGCCCATGATTTAACGGTCTGAGCCTCTCATTCCTCCTCTGCGCAAATACAGGTGACGGCCCCACCCACCCGAGGGGGCTGTCAGGAAGATTCAGAGACACCACGTTGGCCATGATCTTCCCACAGGGCCGTCAGTAAATGTTAGCAACTATCACCGTTCGTAGGCTCCCCACCCCCCCAGCCTCTCCCCTCCCCATCCATCTCCACGCTTGCTCCAGAGGAGACTTATAAAAAACAGACGCCCAGTCGTGTCGCTCACCAGCTTAAATCATCTCAGTGGAAGGCCAGCGTCTCCCAGTGCATCCCAGGAGACGCATTGTATGAAGGAAGAAAAGGGGGTTCCCCAGCCAGATGAGTCTGGGAAATGCTGTCAACTGCCTTGCTCCTTTTGGAGATTCACAATGCCAGTTAGCACAGCAAAGGCTGCCAAGTCTTGCAACAAAAAACCCCACCTTAAACAGGCAAAACCCTATTAACTTTTCTTCTTCTACGTCCTATTTCTCCAATTTATTTGAACCCAGACTCACTTTCCCTATACCAGCTGTTAACAGCCTCTGGAAAATGCCTCCGGAAGTGTTCAAAGCCCTCCAGACGCTGGGCCCCACCCACAGACCTCTGGCGTCTCATCTCTGGCGCTTCCCCCCATCTCCCCGGGCCCCACCACCCCCATGCGACCCAACGCACCCTCCAGCTCCCCCGAGTGCTTCCCGTGTTCTTGAGCTTCTGTGCCGGTCCCTTCACCTCAAATGCCTTTCCATTTCCTTTTGTCTCACCTTGGGTGCTTCTTTGTCCTTTGGTGTCTGGCTCAAGCACCACCTCCCCCAGGAGGCCCTCCCTGCCCTTCCCTGCCCATGTGTATTCACAGCACACAGGCTGTCATCCTTAGCCTCTTCATTTCCTCTCTCTGTTTATCCTGGGGGCAGCACAGTACTGGTACATAACAGGGGCTCAACAAATGATTTTCAGCTTAAACTTCTTGGCACGTGTAGAGACTCAAAAAAAGTTCTCCATATTTCAAAATTAACTTATTTTCCTTTGAGGGTCACCAAGAAGTGCTAGTTCTTCTGCAACTGACTTTATAAACGGTGGGAAGAAGGTAGACTCCTGATCACGCCCGACCTAGAAGTGAGCAGAGTAAGTCGGGGGGGATTTAAAGACACTATGAAAGGGTAATGTGGTCCATCTGTTAGGGCCTCACCGCTGGGGTAAACAGGGCCAGGCACCAGGGGACACACCACTGCGAGAGTTTCCTAAGCCTGCTAGGGTGGGGTGACAGCTGGGGACACAGGGTGGAGAGAGCCAAGTACTCTGGGGACAATTAGAAGAGGCCACAGGGGTGACCGCTGGCGATGTGGGTGGGAAGAGAGAGTGAAGAAAGAAACCAGGGAAGGATCAACTCGACATATCATCTTCCAGAACGTGGCCCCAGGGCTTGGAGGCTGAATCGGGGACTAACTGAAAGTGGGGGCTATGACGATATCAGTGGGGCCTGGGGAGGCTGTGGATCTGGCCAGGGCACCCTAAAAGTCCTTCAGGTGAGCCAGAAGCAACCCCCCCCCCGCCCCTCTCCTCCCTGAGGGTGCAGACCTACTCTCACTCTTCTCTGCATCTCAGCCCACAGTCCAGGGCCGGGACCAGCTGGTTCGGCTCTTCCCATGGCCCCAGTGGCAAGGAGCACCTCCATCTGTGGGCAGGGAAACAGCGCACAGCGGTAAAGTGCCCCACGCACAGCTCCCAGCTGGTAACGGGGAGGGCTGGGAGTGCCTCCCAGGCCTTAACTGTGGATCCAGGGGTCTCCTCACCGCTGGAGTAGGTGGAGGCAAATCCAGGAGGGCCTTACGTCAGAAGGAGCAGAGAACTGAGCGGGCCAGGTCCAGGCACCTTCGCACAGAAATCACATTGTATGGGAACCCCAATTCCCTGGCTGGATCAAAACGTGGCTACATGGACTGCTGTTTCTTAAGTGAGTTCAAAAGGCTGGGCCCTCTGGCAATCCTTTGCTAAGAAGAGTTCCATTCAACAATTCACCGGGCACTTCCTGAGCTGGGCTGGGGTGGCGGGTAGTGGTGTTGGGGGGATGGTGGGGCTGGAGGTTTTGACAATCAACACATGCACCTGTTTTCCTGAAGGTCATGTCCAATTGGAGAAGCAACTTCATTTCCACCGAGTGGAAAGATTCCTCCTATGTGTGTTTATGGAACAACTGCTTGGAGCCAGGGTCTGCAGATTCAGGAAAAAAGATAAAGTTCTTGTCCTTAAATGTATGGTCTGGTGGCATTTGAAGCACATCACGGAACCCCCAGAAATATACTTTAGGTTAGAAAGATGTGGGTTCGTGTCGTGGCTCCACTGTTTTCCGGTTGCGTTCACTACCAGCTCTGCCGCTTGGGTGAGTTACTTCAACCTAAGTCCCAAGTTCACTCTTCTGTAAAATGGAAATAACTTCCGAGTCACAGGCTCCGGCAAGAAGATGGTGCAGGGCTGCAGTTCTGGCTAGGGGGCCCTGGGCCAGCCCCAGATGATGACTAGGACCAGCCAATCCTCTGGTCCCCCATCAGACTCACAAGTCCTCCCAGAAAAGTCCTGTGGATGTGAAGACCTTGGTCTTCCAAGGACATGTGCTGTCAGCAAGGCACTGTTAAAGGTGGCTGGATTTTAATAATAATCTCTCTTGTTTATATGATGTGTTTTCCTTGCAAAGCATTCCTGCTTCTCTGCTTTCCTTTGAGCCTCACAACCCGTGGTGAGGCAAGTTAGAGGAGGATTATGTCCCTGCGACAGTGGCAGGAAACAGGAGGCCCAGAGAGGTTAAGGGACAGTATGAGGTCACACAGCTAGTGGCAGGAACTAAAACAAGCAGGTATTCTTAGGATACTGCACTATCTTTGTCAACCCAAACCTCTAAAGTCATCCGGTTCTTTCTGATACGGTTTTTCTAACCCATTTGAAGTTAGAAACTGTTGTTAGAGATCTGTGTCTAAGAGAAAAGGCTCGTAAGAGGGTGACTCACATCTTCTTCTTCCTTCTTTATCTGAGCAGCTCTTTCCAGGACCTTCCAAAGGAGGCACAGGATTCATTTGTTCATTTAACAAACAGTGGCATGTACACTGCACATCAGTCAGCAAGATACGGTCCTGTCCTCCAAGGGCTCCCTCTCTGATTGAAGGGGTTACAGTGATGGGGGGAGAGAGGGTTGTAGAGATCTGTGGGGGTCCAGAAGAGGAGCTTACTGGATGCGCATGGGAGGGAGTTCAACTGCAGGGTACAGGGGAACCACAGTGGCCCACCGTGATCAGAGCAAGGATGAATATGAGGACAAGGCAGGCCAAGACTTTGGATGGGCTGGTGGGGGAGGGGTGGGTCACTTAATAGGGCCTTGACTATCAGGCTAAGAGATCTGGCTTTTCTCTTGGGAGAAGCTAGGAGGGATTCAGGCAGGGAGGGACATATCAGAGGACTTGGTGTCCTTGGTGTCGAAGATGGATGGGAGGAGGATGGGTGGTCCTCTAAGGACAGACATTCCCCCCCAAGCCACAGGGCCCTGCCCAGGCCTCCAAGTTGTGAACTCATCACCCCTGGCCACCTGAGGCAAGATGTAAATGTGAGAGGGTAAGCCCGAAGTATGATTGACACGGAAGTCCCAAAGAGGAGAGGAGCTCTTTGGCCTCTGCCCAGCCCTTGACATTTGCATCAGTTAGCCGTGTGGACCAGGTGAGGAAGCTCATTGGATATGAAACCCACATTTATGAGGACAGCATCTGATTTGCAGTTAATTTGTTGATGCAGCAAAACACATTGTTTCCAAAAGGTCAGGAGGGGAAGTCATGTTGGAATAACAACTTAATTACCTGGGCAGCACGGATGAGTGGATGCCCTGCTCCGGGCTCCAGGGTGGAAAATGCTCGACTGGCGGCAAGGACCCGGGGCAGAGAGCTCAGTGTGTGCGAGGGGGGCTGGGGGAGGTTCAGGGTGCACACAGCACAGAGCCAAAGCACCTCCTGCCTGCGTGGTCTGGTGCCTAACCAGCTAGCCAGGGGAAGCCTCTGGATGGAAATGAGGGTCATTAGCCCATTTCACAGATGAGGGGAGGGGAAGACTTTCCCAGGGTCACATAGAGCAGTGGATGACAAGCCTCTGTAAGAGGGTCGAAGAGCTCATCTCGAGTTAATTGTGGGCTGGGGCGGGCGTCCTGTGACGTACGTGGGAGAGGCTGACTGTTCAGAAAGTGAAGCATGGATTTACTCAGTCCCCACGGAGGACACACCTTGGATCATCCCTTCAAGGTCACCATCAGCATCCCCGTTTGGGTTCTGGGAAAGCAGGCGCAGGGACCGGGTGGAGGAAGAGGTGCTACCTAAGGCCACACAGAAGGTGAAATGTCAAAGTCAGCGGGGAGACAGGCCAGATGCCAAGGACAGCCTGGTTGCAAGGGGAAGGAGGTCGAAGAACAAAGTTGCCTGAGGCCATAGGGACCAACTAACTTTGCCGAAGGCAGAAGGGTGTGCATGCAAAGCTTGGGGTGGGGAGGCAGCCTGCCTAGGGGGCCAGCCAGGGCCCCCGCGCTTCCCCTTTCCAAGGGCTGGCCCCACAGGGGGTCTCAGGTCCTGTGTCTGAATGGTGCTGAGCTGTCTCTTCCCCATCAGACTCTGTCTAGTCCACAAGGAGGCGGCCCTGGTGTCCCCAAAGGGGAGGCTGGACAGATGCCTGGGATTTCTCTGTCTTAGGGATGTGACCCAAGCAGATAGGCTGCCAGGAAGAGAGAAGGAGAAGAGAGAAAATTCACAATTAAGCTCTGTCACTGTTTAACAAGGAAAGAGTTCACCTGGTTAATTTTCCTGGCTCGTAGCCACATGGATGCTCTGACCTATGCATGAAACGGCCCTGGCTGGGAGAGGAAGCCAAAGCTTTCTGTGGCTTTACAAAGGGCCTCTGGGCTGAGAGCAGGGCTCCTCCATTCCTTGGGACTAGAAAGCCGCTATTATGCAAGATATGGAAATAAAAGAGGCCTCTTTTTGATACGCCTCCAAAAAGGAGTGCACTGAAGCTCTATTTGTGTGGAGTGTCTCCTTTGAAATGGCCATCCGGCTCTCTCAGGCACAGCTCCTACTTGTCCCCCAGTTCCTGTCATTACCTGCAAGCCTCTCTCGTCCACCCTTGAGAGAGCCGGTCCCGCTTGTTGGGATGATCAAATGCCCGGCTCGGCTTCAGAGCTGCAGTGAGGGCGGCTGGAGGGGCCGAGCGCTGGGGTCCAGTGGCACTCGCTCCGGGTTGGCGGCGCGGGGCAGGGCCCGGGGCCCCCGGCCGGGATCCTGGCAGCTTCGGGCCCTGAGCAGCTGCAGAGGCAACTCTGAGCTCCGGGCTAGGATCTTAGAGGGATGCTTCTTGGAAGATGTGGCCCAGGGTAGACTTCTCTTTCATGGCTGAGGAAGAAGTTTCCAACCTGCCCATACCAGGTGACAAGGAGGTGCTTCTTCATGAGAAGGGGGAACTGGGGTGGGGGGGGTGTCTCATCTGGAGCACCCTGGATGGGCCAGGGTTACTCCAAATATCCCAATCACCCCTCAAACTCCGGAGAGAGGCTCTATCACGACCCCCACTCTCTAGATGGGGAACCAGAAGCCCCTTGCTGAACTTTGCACAATGTAGTTAGGACGCTGGTGGCGCTGGTCTTCAGTCTGTGGTTGTCGGGCTCCAGAGGAAGGTCTCAACGTGCCCTGTGACACACCGTCCGGAGGCACCATCTGCGAGGGGACTGACTGTGGCCCTCTGGGCAAAGCTGCAGCCCTTGCTGTGGGGTCTGTCGGCCATGGGCTCTGGACAGGGTGTGCTCGGGATTCGGCCCCTCAACAAGTCACCTGGCGAGGCCGTTCTCTCAGGCGGGTCCTCGGCCCTTTCTCGGCAGCGAGTGAGTGCGGAGCTGAAAGACATGCAGCCCGGTCCTGAAGAGCAGTGCGCTCCTCCCTGATGTTGACAGGAGTAGTATTTTGTAGCGGTGCTGGTTAATTTGTAGTGGCATTTGTGGTTTGAAGCCTTGTCAAGATCCCTGATTACTTCCCGTGCAAGGAGCTTGGCTGATGGGGAAGTTCACATGCTGAACAAAAGCGGCGAGGCAGCTGTGAGGAAGGCTGTGAGGGGGCCGGGTGACCCCCGCCGCTTGGGGGACAGAGGCGGGGGTGGGGGGGGG
>LNAC01000009.1:6830518-6860799 GCA_002007465.1 Ailurus styani | reverse complement strand
GTGGGGGGGAGGGCCAGAAGTGGGGCGGGGGAGGGGAGCCTTTTGTTTTTAGTCAGGTGCAGCTGCTCGGGTTGAATAGGTGGCATCCCACTGCGGCCAGAGGTCGGGCACCAGAGGCGGCTGGGGGCTGGGCAGGGAGAGCTCCTGACACGTGCCATTCTCTGCCCAGACAGAAGCTGGAGGTGCCACTGAGGGTGTCTGGGTGACATTCCCAGTAGGTGGGGGGACAGGAGGAGGGGCTTCCAGATGTTGGGAGAGAAAAGGCCCTCAGACACCAGCACGGGCCACTGTTTTTTGGCACTTGCTATGGGCCAGGTCTCATGCTAGGGACTCTATAACTAAGGCCTCTCATGACCTCAACAACCTACCGCAGGAAGGTAAAGTCCCCATGTGGCAGACGAAGAAACTGAGGCTACATGCTCAGTGACTCATCCAGGCCAGGCCTCACAGCTAACAGGTGGCAGAGCCCGGCTCCATGCCCAACTGCGACCCCAAAGAAGCCCACGCTCCTTCCTTCACTTGATACATACACAGCAGAAGGAAGGTGCCAAAACCTAGCCGCCCCTCAAGACCGAGGGTGCTCCCCTCTCCCTGGGGAGTTGTCCCTGAACACTCTGAGCTTTTTTTTTATCCTGCTACGGCTGTTCTGACCACACGGAAGGGTCACCTGCATTTCACCAGGCCCGTGTCCTGACTCAGTGAGGGTTTGCTCAGTGCGTTTAAGGGCTGGGACCAGCTCAGCAAAACCGAAGCTAATTTATCATCTCCGGAACGATGTCCACCCCACGCGGTACGCCACTAGCAAATTAAAGTGAAAATCTTCTCCTGATTTTGTGTTGGTACAGAGAGGACTGCACAGCAGCCTCTGGACAGAGAGTCTGATGTCACAACAGCCTACACACTGCTCTCCCTGCCACCAGTTCCCCCTCCCCCCTGGCCCCCCATCCACCTGCAGCCCGGGAAGCTGGTCACGTTCCCACACACTGCCCTTAGCAGGCCAGCCAAGGCCAGCCCTGCCCCCACCTGCCCCATGATGCGCCACCACAAGCGGCCCCTTCTGGCCAGCCTGATACAGACCCTGCCCGGTCCCTCACGTGCTACCACTTTTCGCAATCACGTGCTTGTCCTGTGTGCCTTTTTCGCGCTCACCTACCCGACGGGTCCTGCCCATCCCTCAGGTCTCTCCCTTCCCTGGAAGCCACGTCTCTCTTCCTGGCTTGACAGACTCGGGCTTCTTCCTTCCGTTCCCTCCCCTGACGACAGAGGGACCCTCAAAGGCGGTGCTATGTCTGGTTCACACCTGGACCCTGGGCTCCGGGCACAAGGCCCACACATGGTAGGTGCAAAGCATATGCTTGCCCAAGAGAGTGGAACTGGCTACCAAACGACCAGGGAGGCCATCGCCCATCATTCCACGGACCGGGACCAACCAGTTTTTGTCCCTGGATGCCAGTCACTCGGTCCGGAAGGCTGGCAACCTTCCTGGCATGCTTTTGATCAGGAAAAACTCCCAACCTAGAGGTATCCTGGTCCAACAGGTTGAGCCCCAGGGCCATCCCAAAAAGCAGGAGACTTTTTGAGTGGAATGCAAAAGTGGGACGCCACAGGAAGCTTAGATGTGAAACATCCCCAAATTTCCCCAGTGTGTCTGTTAAAGAAAGACAGTCAGGTTCACTCGACAGAGGGTTTTTTTTTCTTCCCTCGTAACAAATGGATGGAGAACCGGGTTTTAAAATTCCTGGACCCTGGAATACATTTCTATCTGTGTCAAAGTCTACCCCTCCACCGCCTCAGCAGAGTTTAAAATCCTAGCTAATAGGTTAACAACTGTTTTTCTTCAGCTTCAAATGAAGAATATCAGAAGGCTGGGGGAATATGCAGCTCTCCAATTTGTACGGACTGCACACAGCTCCCCGCAATGTGTGTTTGACAGGACTGACATTTTGTACCGCTGTGAGATGGGAAAACGTGTGACATTTTTATTCATGGTGGCGTACGCCCTTGTAATGATCAGCTCTGGTCGATGTGCTTACCGCAGCAGCCCCAGAGCCCTCGGAGAACAAACAGGAACCCAAGGTGCCAGCAGTTCGACTGCCTTATTAAACACCGCCAGGATCCTAACGAAGACCAACTGCTGGAAAATCTCACTGTCAAATCCTCAAGGACATTGTCAGCGCACAGCTAACTGCATATATTTTTCATTTAAAATACTGAAATCCAGCATTGTGCCATTACGAGCGAGGGGAGGGGTAGCCACTCCAGTGACCACTCTGTCAGCTGCTTCTCCGGAACTCCAGACGCTAGAGCCAGATGCCCAGTGGGGTTCATGGCTCAGAAAGGGGCAGCGGTGGCAGAGAACCGCCTTTCTGAGAACCCAGCCCTACCTTCAGGGGGAAAGGCCAACAGGAAGAGGCCTCCGGTGACAGTCACCTGGAAAGTGCACCCGCGGGGTCTCTCGTAAGTCAAAGCAAATGTGCATGATTTGGAAGTCCGTTCCCCGTCCCCTCCCTCCCCTCCAGCCAGCTGTCTTCCTGGAGGTGCACCCCATTACATCCTGCAGCTTGGTGCTAATCAGCCTTCTGTTTGGCGGCAGACCTTAAGACATCTGTAGGAACACACGGCCGCGGTAGGCTTCAAGCCCTGGCAGGAAGTCTGTGTGTCAGGACGCCCACCTGCGAGCTCACCACTGGCCTCAATTCGAAGGCCTCGAGGTCAGCGGGCAGGAGGACTCCCTCCCTCCGGCGGTCATTTCTAACACTGATGCGCACTGATGGATAGAAGCCAATCACGTGGCCGACCCTCGGAGCCTTTCGGGTTGTTACGCTGGGTGATTTGGTTATGGCTGCGTACGCTAACGCACTGATATATTTGTTTTGTAAATATGTATTATTTATACGGTGCCTCTATTTCCATACTCCAGCCCTGATGCACCAAGACGCACTCTGCTATTTATTTATGGGGTCCTTGTCGCAACAGGCCTAACAAGACGCCTGTGTGTGGTTCTTGCAGGTTTGCAACAAACCGTAAGTGGTTGGCTAAACAACCGCATGCTCTCCATCCATCACGGCCAGAGGCTTGCATTTTAAGGGGCTGCCTGTAAAGTTGGTTTAGCATAATACTGTACATCATCTGTGGCGGAGATGACCCGGGACACCAGAGAGCTGGCGACCCAGAGAGCAGGAGTCGTGACACTCCACACCCTCAGATGGGGGACAGGCTGGAAGAAGCTACGGGTACCCTGCTTCCAAGACCCAGAGAGAGTAGAAAAAGGAAGGGGGTTGGCAGTCAGCCTTGGGGCAAAAGCAGGACAGAGAGGGTGGAGGTCACTGGACCCTATTTCCTCAAAGCTGGCCATTCTGCCCCTCGGCAGAACCTTTCATCCTGGGCTACAGAGGGGGGTGGCCACTGGCCCTGTGCACGCCAAGAGGTGCTCCTGTGGTCAAGGGCCGCGCCTCAAATCTCATTAGAGCACGTTGGCTGGAGGAAGAGAAATGCAACCTGTGTCCAGCCGCGTATCATTCTAAGGGAGAACACCAACAGCTCCCACGGAAAGCCTCCGGCAAACCACCAAGTTCTGTCTGTCTCCCAGATCTCTCACCGATCTTTCCCTCCTTTTCAGCCCCATGATGGGGTGCGAGGTCAGACTCCCACTAGCTTCTGACCACGAGTCAGCAGCCTCATTAGCAGCCACCTTGCTTCACCTACTTCCACCCCTTCCCATCATGGCCTGGCGTCAGGCTTCCCAGATGCCATTCCCTCAGATACAACCCTCACTGGCTCCCTGATACTGGCTCCACAAGATACATTTCAAGTTCCCCCAAGACCCGGGCACTACCCACCTCTGCGGTTTGGCTTCCAGCCCTTGCCGGTTGCCTCCTGGCCTCCTGCTTCACCACATTAGCCAACCCCCCCACCCCAAAGAGCCATCCTCTCCTGTCCTTTATGTATGTCACTCTCTTTACTTGGAATGCCCTCCTCCTCTGGCTCCACCTAGTATACAATTTCCCTTTCGAGATCCAGCAGAAATGTCACCTCCTCTGAGAAGCCTGCCCTGGTTCCCTCCTGACATCTTAGGGCCCTTCTCCGGCCAGTACACTTAAGTCCGTTAGCATTTCTCTTTCCATATGATTTGCTGACTGTCTCTCTCAGACAATGAGGACCATGAAGGCAGGACAACGTCTTATTCCTCTGTGACCCCGGGGCCTCGGGCAGGGCTTGGCAGCCGACATGCCTCATTCTGTGTTGAATAAGTGAAGGGAGGAATTAAAGAGGGCATAAAAGAATAACTCAGAGTTCTGCCTGGCAAAAAGCTTCAGGATTTTTAGCCACAAAGACAGGAGGGCAGCAGGGGAAGAATTCTTAGCTGGCCCTCATGGCTTGGGAGAATGGAAGTGTTTGGCAGACAGCCCTGGGCCAGGCAGAAGCTTCCCTCCCGCACCCCCTGTGCCCGAACCTGTGGAGAGAACGATCCCTTGGTTAGGACACCTGGAGAGCCCCGGTCTCCTGGCTTCCGCTGACTACTTCATCCTACCTGGCCTCTCCAGGCACCGTCTTACCAAGATCCAACCTACTGTCCTCTGCAAACATCTACTGTCTACGCTCTGGAACGTGGAAGCTGGGATCCACCTAGAAGGAGACTGGGCCTGGGGCCTGCCGGGGAGGCCCAAGGAAGTAGCTGTAACCAGGGAACCATATGGCTGATGGGCAGCAAATTCGCAGAAATTCAGTTTCAACTGCTTCCAGGCAATGTTAATCCCCTACCACACTTTGCATTTCAAGTGGGATATAATCAACAATCTCCTGGGATAAGTCCCTTTTATATATTCTGTTTTCGTACTTTTATTACATTTTAAAATTCTGCACAGTATAAACAAACAAATGCGATACCATACTCCAAAAGACAGGGAATGAAGCAGACTAACTATAAAACGAACGTGGGCCAAACAATAACCTAAATCAGGGGCAAGGTCAGTGGACTCTCAGATCGCATGTGCAGGAGGCTGGCACGCAGCCTTTGCAGCCAAGCTGCCTCAGGGTCAGGGGAGCTGGAGGCCAGGTCGGAGAAGCCAGGGCTTTGACTCTGAACCCATCCTCCCAGCCCGGGAGTTAGAGCGAGGCCCTTGACCCTCCTGAAGAGCAGGGCAGTCCAGACCCTAGTGCACCTGTCTGGGTAAGGTCCTGTGAAACAATGTAAGCCCCTACTGGGGCACCCTGCCCCACACCTGGCAGGCACTGGGAGGGCGGCATCGCCGTGGCTTTGCACCCCCCTCCCCACCCCCATGGTGTTAAGGAATCTGGAACTCTGTAGGTTTTTTTGGGGGGAGAGAGCCAAGTCCCAAATCCAGGCAGTGGCCATGAACTTTAGCCAGGAGAGAGGGAGAGCAGGACAGAATGGCGGTGACCTCCACAGCCGTCCTAGGCCACACTGCTGGAGTCTAAGCAGGTCCCAAACCACCGGCAGCGACTGCCAGAGGCCTCAGGAACCAGATGTGAATGATGATGAGGGTCTGATGAGAGGGGCAGACGGAAGGGAGAGCCCGGTCTCCAGCATCAGATAGGCCTGGTTTGGAATTCTTGCTCTGCCGCTTATGGTGTGACCCTGGGAAAGCTCTACCTCTCTGAGCACTGGCTTTCTGGAGGTAATAGTAAGCCCACACCTTACAGGCCTGCCGAGAAGATTAAGTGAGGTGATGCCCGCCAGAGGCCTGAGTCCCACACCGACATCCACATTATCGTGGAAGCCAACCCAACCCACCTGACCCCTCCTTCCAGTGCCGCTGCTGGGTTAGTCCCAGGCATCCCGTCCCTCTGGGCACGGCCAGGTTAGTAATTGACCTAGTTCACACGCTGGCCTAGGGACGGCTGGGGGACAACAGGGCAGGTGGCTCCTGGCGCAGTGCTCCCAGAGCCACAGGGTGGGGCTCCCTGAGCGGCCCCTGACACCAAGTAGATTCTCCCAGAGGATCCTGCTTGTGGGATATAATTTACTTCCGATATTTTATGTTTTATTTCCCCTTCCCTACTGGGATAAACTCCCCACCTTTGCCACAGAGAATTCTAATCTGAGAAAATGCCTCCTCTGGTCTCGCTGAATCAGATTTCCTGCTCTTGTCCTGCTGAGCTCAATATCTCCCTGGCAGGGAGCTGGATTCTGAGCTGCTCCAGCACAGACCTTAAAAGAAATGCCGTTTTTAGGCTCTGGTCAGTCCCCTGGCAAAGAGGCCCTGCTGTCACGCTGCCGGGCGGGCAGAGACGCGGGGGACGCAGGCGGCCGGTCGCTCAGGCACGGCACCGCACGTGGGGGTTAAAAGGGAACGCAGGCACTGTGGAACCCCAGCCACCCCTGTTTCTGGTTCCTCCCGCTCTGCTGAACTGACTGGCCGCTCAAGGGCTCAAGGGGTGCATGAACCTGTCCCACCTCTTCTTGTGATTCGCCGCCTTTCATGTCTTCGCTCACTCACCACTTGGTCATTCCCCAAACTCTCCTCTCCTTGGGCAAGTCATCTGTGCCGGGCCCTGCAAGGCGGCCAAGGTCACGGAGTGGAGGCGGACACTGTCCCTGTCTCGGGACAGTGTGTCAGGCAAGGGGTGCTGCTGATCCAGAGCGGGGAGGGGAACAGCTCTGCTTGGAGGAGGCAGGGAGGGCTTCCGGGGGAAGGGGCTCTTTAAGTGGCCCTGACAGGCTGATGGGCCTTTGCCAGGAGGAACAGAAGAGAAAGGCTACTCCTGGCAGGGGAGAGAGTTCCCCCGCCCCCAGCCCCCAGCATGGGGTCTGGCCTGGGGCAGATGCCCACGAGGAGCAGTGAGATGAATGACTCAAACTGTGTGCTGGGGACCAAGGGATGGGACTCTGTCTAGGACTGGGGGTGGGGGGAAGCCCTTAGCAGGGTCTTGCAAGGTGATAAGCACTGGCCTTGATGTGGAGGACAGCAGGTACCTCCAGCCCAAAAGGGGTGTGGGCAGGGAGGCTTGGGAGGGGGTGATTCTGGCAGGGCCTAAGATTTGGGTAAGTTCTCTGACCACCAGGCAAGTGTGTGATCTGGGAGGGAATCCTGCAGATGCTCCCACACTCTGGAGGACCAAAGGGTCTGCCTATCTCAGCACTTGCTGATGTTTTCTGAGGCCCCCTGTGCCTCACAGACCAGGTGAGGACAGCAACATGCGACCCTGGAAACAGGGATGTAGGGGTCCAGTGGGCTGACACCCAGGCGGAACTGGGGTGGGCAGCTCTGGGGGAGGTCAATGACCCATGAAGACCCAGGGGCGAGAGAAGCTCCTGAAACAGGATGAGTTAGAAGCGGATACTGGGGCCACCAGAACAAAGGTGCCACGTTCTCGGCAAAGGGCTGGGGTACAAGCCTGAGCTCTAGTCATAAGCAACATGGCTTTGAACCCTGCCTGTTGCTTCTAAGCTGTACTGAGTCTCCATCCTCTCTGTCTCTGGCCTGTGTTCCCCTGGGCAGAGGGACATGCTACCTGAGGCTCCTCTGGGTGGCTGAACGGCCTAAGCGGGCTAACCTGCGGGAACCAGCTAGCGCAACACCCGGGGCTAGAATATGTTTCTTCGGGTCTCAGCCTAGTGCCCGACACACGGTGAGCAAGTCACGCTCACACTCCTCCCACAACTGCCCTTAGACTATCCAATGCCTAGCATGGAACAGGCGCTCGGGCTGTTGCTAAAGTGCTCAAAAGTCCTAGGGGGTGGGGGCTCAGGGAGAGAGGCGACCCTGGGCCCTGGTCCTGCAGCCATCCTCACCAGTGCTGAATGGAGCCCAGCTGCTGTAGCTTAGGCAGCACGTCGCTCGTGAACCTGGATTTTCTCCTGGCCGCTGACACCTCCCAGGCCTTCTGTGGTGCGTCAGGAAATCCACCCCAGTGCTGAACTCTCCAGCCTTCTCAAGCTCCCAGGCACAACAGGAATGGTATCTGAGAAGGCTTAACTGGAATTCTCTGGAATTTTCTACTTGTTCCGAATTTCCAGAATCTGAGTTCTCGCTTTGATGGGCAAGTGTTCCCTCCCAAATCGACCGCATGCACTCAAAGAAGCAAACCCTGGCCTTGTTAACCTTCCATTGGAAAGCTGTCTCTGGGCCAGCCTGGGCTCTGAAAAAGTGAGTCCACATGGAAAGACAGGCCCGTCAGTCACCCTCCCCAGGCAGACCTGACAAACCCACCAGCAATTACAGACTGTGCTGCTTTTGGAATGGCAGCAAATAAGTCAAAACAACTCGGGAGAGCCACCCCACCAGGCCCGAAGGCAGCACGGCCTGCGGTCATGCTGCAGCTGGCACGAAAGCTGGACTGGAGCCAGAGGGGCTGGACTGAGGGGCCACCACAGTAGCACCTGCCTTCTCACGCACAGACATGGCTGAGAGAGCAGAAAGAGGGGGGTGACGGAAAAGGAGAAACAGGATTTGGAAGTAACAGGGCTTGAAAGAGCAGCAGGCAAGGGCTTTGCTTTGTGGACTGTGAGAACAGGGCTGATGAGTTAGACCAAGAAAACGACTTGGGACCGCAGCCCACGATGCTCGCCAGCTCATCACATCTGGTGCCCCGACGTGCCCCATGGCCTCTCGAGCTCACCATCCTAGTCAGCCAGGAGCTCGGGCATCTGCTCCTTCCAGCGCCATCTCCTGGCCACGCTGTCAGCCCCTTGCCCTCTGCTCCATGATGTAAGCCAGGGTTTTCCCACCAAGAGCTATGGGGACATAGGTTGGTCCCCTGTCTGTACAGGTGGGCTGCCACTTAGGGCTGTGTGTTTGCAGAGCCACGGTGACGGTCATGTGCTGGGCTGCTGGGCCTGCCGGGGCGGCTGGGTGACTGGGTCATGGACGGCTGGTCTCCCCCCCGCCCCCCCGGAGAAATACACATATTTACCAAGGGCCCATGTGCAGCACTTGGTTGAACACTCACTGAACCCTTACAACAACTTACGACATGGGTACTATTATTCCCACTCCCAAGATGGGGAAACTGATTTCACTGAGGCTAGTTAGTAACAGCCAGATAGTCACAGAGCCGAAATTTAGTTCTACAGCTGCCCGATGCTAAAATCTGTGCTTTGTCCTCTCTCCCACATTGCCCCCGGCGACCGCTCAGCAACTGCCTTTTCAGTAGTTACATTTTTGGGGGAGGGGACGGGGACTGTATTTTCATTTTCTGTCTCCGTGAATGGGTGTGTGTGCACCAGCAGGATATTTCGACCACACCACTTGAGAGCAAGTTTCACACGTCCTGGTAGGTTGCCCCTAAATGATTCAGGGTGCATTTCCTAGGAATAAAGACAACCGCCCACAACACATGATCTTAACAATAATTCCACTGTATATAGACTAGCATCCTAGTCCATCTTCAAATCTGCCAACTTCCCTGGGAATGTCTTTAAAGCTTAAAAAAAAAAAACACCATAATCCAAGTTAAGTTCATACTTTGCATTTGGTCATGCGGCTTGGTCTCTTTTACAGACAAAATCTTTGCTTTACACAATATAATTCAAGGGACGCCAGGCTTTTTCTTCCCTTGCCTGCTCTCTCCCTCGCTCCCCTGCTCCCTGGGTCAACCCGTCCTGGGGGTGGGGGTGGGTACCCCAGTACTCTCCTTTCCCCGCCCTCCTGTTCCTGAGGCATACAGGACTAGACCTTGGGAGTTCATAAAAACACGAACTAAGAGGATCTAAATTCCTATAATACAAAGCTGTTTCTACTTGGAAATAAAACCCTTATTTATGGAAAGTGATTTGGAAGTGGTTTTTGGCCACTAATGGAATATTCATTTTTCTTCTTCACATGAACAGAATTATAAGCATAGCAACTGAAATAAAACCAAATAACTGGCTGGACACACAGTGAGTACTTAAACAATAATCAATCAATTATTAATCAATTTAAAAATCCACATCAATAGTAAAACCTTAAGACGTTTACTGCCTGCCAGTTCAGTGCCAGGGCCTGTGGTAGACTTTCCAGAGGCTCATATTCTCACAGGGGCGGACAAGCACTGAAGAAATAATGACGAGGCTGCGTGAGACGCGCTCTACGTGCCAAGTTCTAAGGGTAGCATGAAGACGGGAGCCGCTAACTCTCCCTAGGGGAGCCTGGGGATTTACAAAAGGGACTGAGGGCAGACAGGTAGACCACGGAGGGCCTTGTGGGCCAAGCCAAGGATGAAGAGGGAATGTTTGGGGGTGGGGAGAAGCAGAGAGGTGACAAGGCCACTCGTGGATGCGTCAAGTGGACCCCGCAAGGCCACGTGGGGTGTGGAGTGGGGTAAGTCTGGAGGCCAGAGGCCAGTCAGGAGACTGTGGAAGCGTCCAGCTGAGTGACAACACAGCTTGAACCAAAGCTGTGAGGGAGGCCATGCAGAGGAGGACGGAGCAGTGTCCAGCAGGCTGAAGGGAGGGGCCAGGTGGTGAGAGTGAGCGCACCCAGGCTTCTGGGGAGACGGTGGTGCTGTTCACTGAGGTGGAGATGGCGGTGAGGAGAGAGTTTGGTGGAGGGTGTATGTTTGGATTGGAGGCTTGTGGTTTGAGGTGTCTGGGGAACATGGGAACATCTGTTGGAAATGTTTGGAAGGCAATGGCTAAACGGAAGGGAATCATGTGTGACTTCCAAGCTCAATGGGGCAGAAGGGGTTTCTCAGGGCACTTGGAGCCAAGGGTGCTGAGAAGGCATTTACTGGCTGGGCAGCTTTTCCAGCCGAGTGCGAGACTGGCACGAAATGACCCAGCTCATGCTTGTCAAGCCAGAGCCCTCCATATGCACAGACGAGCAGGCAACCATATTCCAAGAGCTGTTCCTGCGGGTGTATCCAAATCCCTCTGTCCCAGATCTCTGGAAGACATGACAGTGCTTAGTTGGGGCTTCGGTTTAACTGGCTTTTCAAGCTTTATGTTAAAGAGATTTAGAAACTCTGGCTTAATTGGGAGAATGTACTTTTTGGAAGCTACCAGACTGGAAGGCAGGCAGTTCCTTCGTTTGCAGGATCAATCATTTGGAGGGAACACATGAAGGGGGCCCTGTGGGTTTACCCTGATGTTCTTGGGGGAGCCCTGTCCTCCCACCACCTGAGAAGGCCTGGCCCCTGCCCAGGCACACAGCACTGTCAGCGTGTAGGCGGGACTAGGGTCCAGTCACTTGGCTCCCACAGTCAGTCAGGTGGCCCTGGCGGGGGGTGGTGCCCGAGAGGCAGAGGTGCTACTGGCGACGCAGTGTAGTCAGCTACTAGTTCAAGCACACGTCTTCCACGCCCGTTTCCTCGTTTGTACAATGGGTATTATGCTTTCCTCCTTACTAGCTGGTAAACACTCAGCAAAACGGGCACAGATGTGAAAGCACCTAGTGGCCTGTCCACCTTATTAGACGCAATGAGCGAAGCTGTTTCCACGGAGGTGCTACCTCAGCTGATTTCCCTGAGGAAGGGGTCAAGGCAAGATGTTCTGGCTGAGAGGCGAGTAGAGGACACTGCTTCTTCAGCCCCACAGCTACAGAAAGGAGGGAATGTCCACTCCCCTTCCCAGGAGCGAACAACACGGGCTGGGGGGCCGGGGATCCTTAGCTTCTCTCTGCAGCCCCTGTGCGGGTAGCTCTGTCTTTTTAATTCTGAAGTGAAGTTTTAGCAAGCCCCTCTGGCCTCAGGTCTAAAACAGTATTCTCCTTTCAGCCTTATCAGTAAAAAAGCTGGCATTTTTACCTCATTTGGCTATCTCCTGGGCCTTATTTGGGAGGGGAAACAAAAAGAGTTATTTAAAGCCTCTCTAAACCTAAACACTTTCCAAGGCAGGAACAGGCATTCTCAAGTTATTGGAGATTTCTGAACTCTTCAAAGAAACCGTGCAGCAGGCTAAGGATGCAGGGGCTCACTAAAAATCCGTTTACTTTGCTCGTCTGGAACCATCAACAGGGCTCCTCGCAAGCACGGCTGGTGATACGTGTGCCCGCTCCAGAAAACAAATGAACCGTTCGTGAGTTCAGATGGTTCACAAAATATTTTTTAATTATAGGGCCAACCTGGGACTGCGGAGAGTGGGGGGAGTGGTCCTGGGGGGGAAGGGGGGCGCTGGCCTCTGTGGGGCCCCGAGCTCACCTCACTTCCGTTCTCACCACTCTGGGCTGGACTGTGCGTTGGCTAGTCTGTCTCCCTCATTACGCCCCCAAGGACTTGCTTTTGGTTTTTTTTTTAAACACACGGTAGGTCCCAATACATGGATGCACAGATGCATAATTAAACGGAGGGCTGGTCGTAGCCTCAGAGGAGAAGCTGCAGTGAGGCAGGGAGGCAGGGGAGCACCTTCTCTCCCCCCGCAGAGGCAGCTCTGGCCAGCGCGCCGCACAGCTGTGTCCGACGGTCCACACAGGCCCCCGCCAGCTCCCTGCCACCCCGCCCCGGGTCCCCGCGAAGGTCCCCTGGCTGAGCACTCGTGGAATGTAACAACCACCTCAACAGTCTCTGTCCCCGCTGGGGAGCTAAGTGTTCTTAAAGAATGAGATCCACCGAAATGCAAACCCAAGGCGAAATCCTTCTGAGCTGAGCGTCACTGTCTGGTTAGTTCAAATTATTTCGCTGGGACAGGGTGGCTTTCACAGACATCAAACAGCTGAAATCCCTGCTTGGTGAGGGAGCTGGAGTGGGCTCTATAGTTGGGCTGTCCTAGGTTTCTGTACTGGCCAGGTCCCTTCGGGTCCCTGGGCTCTAGCTCTGGTCCCTAAAATGTGGCTAATGGTCCCTTCCTCAGAGGGCTAGGGCAGAGACGACACGCTTCCCCAAAACAGAATGCACACTGTTGGGGCCACATGAGCGGTTCAGGCGATATATGGACTGACACTTAAAAAGATTTTTTTGATATGCCTAAGGAAAAAAAACCAGACTAGTACATCAGGCCTGTGATCCTGTCAACGTCATTACTTAGCATGAGGCTAAAGCTGGTATGGATGTCAGGTCTGAGTCTATTTAAAGAAAAACAGCAAGGGAAAGAATAGCACAGATGGTAGGAGGGTGTGGCAAAAATTTCTGAAATGGAACTCAAAAGACTGTTCTTTGAGGAGAACAGGAAGTCCCTAAAACTCATCCTTGCCAGTAGTAGGTGCTCTAGAAACATTGCTGGTCACAGTCACGGGCCCGTCAAACCAGGAGGGCGCCAGGGAGAAGCATCGAAGGACAACCTAGCACCGGGGCGGGCGAAGCCGGAAAGAGTTAAAAGAAAGGGGTCTGCGGTTTCCCTGGCCCATCCCCCCTGCAGCTAATCTGTCACCTAATGAAGAAGCGGCCGGCACAAGTGAGCTAGCTGGCAGTTCACTTACAGCAAACTGATTAAGAATGTTCAACCAACAGCAGACTGTAGACCTTTCCAGAAAAAATAAATAGAGTGTAGACTGTATGCAAATGTGTTTGTCACTTTGACAGCACGTCTCAATTAAGGCATCTCGCGGCTGTGGGTAGGCTCTGTGGCTGCAGCTGTAAGGGAGAGCCCGCTGCATGGCTGATACTTGGGGCTTGACCTTAATCCGCATGCATGTATTAAAAAAAAAATCCTGCCTTCCTGTACACTTGCATAATGCTGGCAGCCACGTGAGGAAAGTGACAAACGGGGAGAAAAAGCCACTTTCATCCTCTCCAGTTTACAGACCTGTGAAGGCACAGACAGCTCTTATTTCAACAGAGTTTGGGGTGGCTTTTTTAATTGTTTAGCCCCACCCGCACGCACACACTCTTCTTCTGCATTTAGCTGGGAATGACATTAAAGCATCTCTACTTCTTGCTGAAATGGAAAGAAGGTTTTTCTCCATTTCAAATAGGGCCTCCTTTTTTGTGTTTCGAAAATGGAATGTTTAACACCATGAAATCCCTCTCCCCCGCCCCCTCTTTCTCTGTAATGGGCTTCAAACTCCAGCGAGGGGCTCTTTTCACGGGAAGGTTAGTGTGTGCAGGAATGAGGACAAAGGAAAGCAGGAAGCTGGCTCTGGAATGCCATGCTGGTTACAACGGGGGCTGTGCTTTCAGCAAACTCCGCCAGGAAACTGGGGTGCAGATTTCTCCAGCAGGGCCTGAGCCCCACAGAAGGCAGCTCTTCAGGGGTGGAAACACAGCACCACCTGAAGAGACGCACTAACCGAGTGAGCATGGCCCCGAGAATGCTCCTTTCTGGCACTACTACGTTTCAATTTTTATAACGTCCTTTTAAAGTGTAAAATCCAAAAGAGGGACGAACCTTCCCAAGTTTAAGATGTATGATGTATGTATTATCTGAAAATATTGATTGCAGAGGAAGATTCTTATGCGTCAACAGACTCACCCCTTACCGTAATGACCCAGAACAACCATTTTATTAATTCTCTTCATTTCTAAATAGCTCACTGCTGGTACACAGTAGGCACTTGATAAACGTCTGTTAAGAACAGGACATTTAAAATGTATGTTTCTAGATCCTTTATGTGATGAAAAAGCAATTGTATTTAAGATAAAATCATAAAGATGATATTAATCATACTCCAGCTAATAAATGGCTCAAGAATCAAGTGATTTAAAAATAAGGAACCTTGCAAATTCTTCTCACAGTCATATCTTGCTGACAGCCATTTTTCACAAACCAAACAATTATGACTTTTGCTCATCAAGAGAGTCAGTTTGAGAGAAATCGGGGATAGTGTACAACCTTTTTCAGCTAAAAACACAACCACGGCTTGGAAATAGATTTAAAAATTCAGTTTCTATATAGAATGTGATGTTTTACTTAAGGGGGAAAAATCAAACAAACAGACAATTTTTCAAATGCTCGGGTCATCAAAAATAGTTGGTCAAAGAATTGGATCTCTGGAATAGTAGCACGGGTGTTTACTCGGAGAGGCACGACTCCCGGTATTGATTTTCAGGAAGTACATTAATAAAGAACTCCTAATTGATTTTTTTTTAAGACTTCGCTTGTTGCCTTTTATTTGAAGGTGCAAAGAAGGGCCTGGGATGCTAAAGTGTTCTAATGAGATGCTTAGCTAACGGAGGCGCCTTCAGTGGAGGGCCTTGGAGTGGGGGAGGCGGCAGCCGCATTTAATGACTTCATTCAAGAGTCGAGCTCGTTTATGACCACAGCCATGCTGTCTCCTCAAAAGTTTTGAAAAATTCCCCTTCAAACCACATTTGTACCAAATAAACATTCAAAGATGTGCAAAGCTCCATGGAGTGGTTTTGCCTAAGACAGCGGAAACGAAAAACGCTCCAGCTTCTGCTAAAAAACAAACAAACACTAGACCAGTCCAAGGGCCAGGATACATACCTGTCCAAAGTGGACCGTGATTGGCCTCCGGTCTTCTCGGAGCTTCACTTCCTTGGCCTCCACCAGTGGGGACGGCACGGTCTTTGGCAGCTGCTCTTCCATAGTGGGGGCACAGCCATTCTCGGTGATGTCCTGCGGGGAGAACCCAGTCGGGGTTGGTGTTGGTGTCACGGCACCTGCTGCAAGCAGGTGCCCCCTCCCTCCAACCCCACAGCTCAGGGGCCTGCCATGGAACCCTCCCCCTGGGATGTTCACAGCCTCTCCTCCTGCTGGAGATGGAGGAAGCAGAAGGGTAACTTGGCTCTTTGACTTTTAAGGACACGGGAAACCACAATCAAACACATTAAATTACAAAGACAACATAATAATTCATAATAGCGAGGGGAAAATCTTTCTGTCCTACGACCTTACACAGCTATTTCCATTTTTATATATTCACTTTGTCCACATGCAGACATTTAAAAATTACTTGCAATCACAGCTCATGCATAATTTTACATTCTATTTTTTCTACTATAAGCATCTCCATGATGTTATAGTCATTTTAATGATAATTTTAATAGATGCATAATATCTCATTGAGTGGATATATAATAATTTAATAAACTATTCTGCTACTATTGGGCATTTAGGTTACTTCTTCTTTCTCTTTTTTTTTTACTTCCTAAACACCATAGTGATAAACATTGCAGTTTTTCTTTCTTTTGGGTTATTTCTTTTCTAGAAATCCCTAGGAATGAAATTACTAGGTCAAAAGATATAAACACTTTAAGCCTTTTTATTCATTCTACCAAATTGCTTTCCAATTTACACCAACCACTGACAATGGATGAGTTATCAGTTTCATGGTACTTGTTAGCCTTATCATTTTAAAAATGTATTGCTAATTTAAGAGGTGCAAAATTAGACCTCATTGTTGTTTTAATTTGCATACTTTGTTATTTGTGAGTATGGACACTTCCTCCACGCTTGCTTACTGATGATGTTACTGTCTGTGAAAAATGAGGTGTTTGTGCTCCCTGCCTTTCCTCGGCTTAATCTTTCTGGCAGAGAATGAGGAGACCCAAGTCTGAGTTTGGATTTTATGACTTGGAGAACATTGAGGGAACCAAAGTAATATACTGAAATTCAGAAATTTACATTTAATTTGAGCTGCTGTTGAATGAAGTCGAAGTATAAAGAAAAGAAAAACCCCAATGTGCAAAATGCTTTCTTCGGTTCTTTGGGATGGGGATGGTGCCCACTTATGCTGTATGGACCACACGTTTTACTCAAGTTGTGGAAGTTTCTTAGATCTTCATTGGAGCTAGGCACAGAATAAACGTACAAAAAACCCCCATTTAAATAATTATTTTTTTAACCAACTAAAAATACTCCCAGTCAGAATGAAATAATAAAGAAAAACTCCAATTCTTTTCGTTGCAAAAACAAAGACATATTTTGGTCAACAAGACACACACCTTTAGTACTCATTAAATTCTGCACACAAAACACTTGACAATGGGTTGCTTTTAACTTAGCCAAATAAAGAGAATGGTGGCAAATGGAGGAAAGCGGTCCCTCACTGCATAATAATGCATTAAGGAAGAAACACATGGACCATTTGTGAATCTCTGTCTCCTCGTCTGTAAAATGGGGATATGGCAGCTGTGAGGACTAAAGGAAATACAGGGATAGAAGCGTGTCTAGAACTTCAGGACTCAATAACGTACCATGAACAGCACCCGTAATAACGGAATACCTACTAATAAGGTATAAACTTTATTATAATAAACTGTAGGGACCTTGCTACATTCAACCCCACACACCCAGTTGCCACCTCTAGCCCTGCTTGGTAACAACACAGGGAGGTGACGGCGTCCTGGTTTCGCAGGGAGGGCCTGCATTAAGTGGCCCCCAAGTCTTAGCCTGGCTGAGGCTGCGTGATGAGAGGCTGCCGACTGCCAATTAGAAATGGCTCTTTTAGAAAAGGGGCTGCCCTAAGGTGCTCAGGTCAAGTGGAACAAAGAAGGGGAGGCGCTCCATCTGCGCCAGAAAGTAACAGAGGGCAAAAGGGGCATTCTGGATCCAGGTGGGGTTACTGAGAAGACAGACACAAAGGTTGAGTAAAGCTAAACAGTAAAAAAAAAAAAAGAAAGAAGGAAAGAGAGAAAGAAAGAAAAAAAAGAAAAAGAAAAAAAAGAAAGAAAAGGAAAAAAAAGAAAAAAACGAAAAAGAGTAAAATAATCCATTTTTAGTTCAGGAAAAATATTGCACGTGTGTGTCAGTGACTGCTGAAAAAATATAAAGAAATGGAGCAATAAGGTTACATGGTGAGAAAATATTGATAGTAATAAAAACTATAAGATAGCTATTTTTAAAAATGTGTGTGGTGGTTTTGGGAAAGGTGTCTTGGTTTAAGTTGAGAAGGAATCACTGTCTTCTAGATTTGTTTTTACCAGTAACTAGCTGATCTTTTCAACCTTTTTGTACATATTTCTTTATTTTTACAATAGGGAGACCACCACCTGCTTGGTGAACTTCAAAGCTACGAAGAGACTGAATTAAAGGAGATGAAATATGAGAGAGCTTGGAGAATGTTACAGTCCTGTGCAAACTGAACGTCAGCTCTGTATCCCCTGCAAAATGGAAAAGAGCACCATCTAGAAAGAGCTTCCCTTGGCTGTGTTGGGCGCCTACTACCGGCAGGCGCTTTTCCAGACCCTTGACCTTCACTATCACACTTCGTTTCCACAGCAACCACAAAGTAAACAGGATTATCGCTCTTTTATAGGTGAGGAAACAAGGCTCAAAGAGGGCAACTCACCCAAAGCTACAGTTAAAAAGTGGAGGAACCAGGAGCTATGTGATTTCTGGCATTTATGACAGCATCGACCCCTAACAGCAGCGTCCGTGAACGTATCCCGAGTTGAGGAGGTGCTCAACGGACCATGAGGTAGGATCTCTCCTTCTGTTACACTGGCCCTCGGCTGCCACCCCGCGTGCTCTCTTTGCACTTACTTCTTATCCCTAAAGACTGTCAGTTCCTTGGGGTTTGGGTTCTCTGCCCCAGAGCCTTGAATATATAGTACATGCTCTCTGATCAGTCTTTGCAAATGGAATTGAACATTTGGAAAGCAAATGTGTCCGATATACAAATGTGCTTGTGCATCGAAAAAACAGTGCTGCACATTAATTTTCTTCAGTTAGAAGATCCCAAAGTGCAAAAGACTTCTTACAAAGTCCTGTGGCTTGCCCTGCCAATTTATTCACTTCTTCACTATTTCCTGTAGCCGGGGAAGGACAACCGCCTCCTCCCAGAGAGAGCAGAGTGGGAGGAGCCCTAGTCCAGAACGAAATAGGGCCAACTCACATCCTTGACTGTATCTACTAGCAGAGATCTCACACACAGCAGAGATCCTGTGATTAAAGAAACTGTGGTCTCAGAAGGAGCTGAGGAGCTGTCAGCAAAGGGTTTGGGAAAACAGGCACCCTCATACTCTTCTGGAGGGAATACAAATTGGCAATTTATATCAAATAAATGCACCTAAAAGAGGTGCATGCCTTTTGGCCCATTAATTATATTCCTAGAAATTTATCCTAATGAAATAATTAAGAATTCCTGCAATGTTTTACCTACAAGAATACTTGGTCTAGAAAAAAACTGGACCTAACTTAAGCATCCAAGAAACGGACTGATTATTGTATACATGCCCATCAGATAAAAATCTTCTGTAGCCACTTAAAACAATGACATGCAGAAGAAACATTTAATGGTCTGGGAAATGCTCAGAATACAGTAAGTGAAAATGCAGGTTATAAAACAAGATCATTTTCTTTTTGCTTGTCTGATTTGTTGAACTGTCTCCAATAAACATGGTTTTTGTTTGTAAACAGAAAAAAGGAAAGAAAAAAGAAGACTGTCGAAATGTCATTTTGAAAATGCAAAACCAAGAAGCTGACAGGAGGAGTAAATCTGTTCCTTCCCAAAGGGTCACAAAGGAGGAAGGCACTAGATAGAGCTGCAGATCAGAGGGCACCACAGGGTGACAAATCTCTTACCAGGAGCCCTGGGGACCAACCTCTTCCCACCTCTTGGTAAAGGAGTCAGAAAATCATTCAGTTTCCATACTTTCCCTAAGAGTTTGCTGGAATCAAAAATCATGACTGGGGGGGGGCGTCTAACCTCCATCTGTCTATGGAGGAGGCAGGGACAGCATGCAGTATATCACTGGACAGAGTACCTCTGAGAAGTGAGGAGGCAGAAACCCAGGGGAGGAAGGGGGCTGAGTGGCCTTGGGTAGGAGCTGAGGAGGGGGCTGGACCCGGAAGGAACTGAAGCTATGAGGTCATGAGGCAGAGATGCAGGTAGAGTTTTCCAGGCCACGGGTATGAGAAAGCACCGCCTGGTTAAGGAAGGGCAAGTGGCTCGGCAGCTGGGGCGTTCCAAGAACCCTCCTGGGTGAGGTGGAGGAAGGTCTGAAAGGCCCGAAATGTTTTTGTTTTTGTTTTTTAAAGATTTTATTTATTTATTTGACAGAGAGAGACACAGCAAGAGAGGGAACACAAGCAGGGGTAGCGGGAGAGGAGAAGCAGGCTTCCCAGCGAGCAGGGAGCCCGATGCGGGGGATCCCAGGACTCTGGGATCATGACCTGAGCTGAAGGCAGATGCTTAACGACTGAGCCACCCAGGCGCCCCAAGGTCTGAAAGGTTTTAATCAAGAGAGTGACTCAGTCAATGTTGCATTCTAGAGAAATTGCTCGGTGGCTGAGTGGATGACCGAAAGGGTGCTCTCAGGGTGTGCACATGCCGGGGTCTGGACAGATCCCTGCTCAGGATGTGGGATATGAGGAAAGGAACAGGACGGAGATTCCCATTTAATGAGTGGCTCCTCGGTGTTGCTGCCGATAGCCAGTACTTGTTCTAATCCTTACAACAATCCAGTAGAAGCCAATCCTTCCCCAGTTACATGAGAAAAAAAACCAGGTTCAGAGAGGTCTACTAACTTACTCGAGGTCACAGAGTTAATATCCTACACAACCAGCACTAAACCCGCTTATCTACCTCAGAAGCCCAAACACCACACCGCTGCATCAGGGGTTCAAAGGCCCCGGCGGAGGGAAGGTGGGGGGCGTGAGGCAGAGCCCCTCACATCTCTGACTCAGGGCTGGTCTCCATTTTCAGATTCGTGCAGGGCCCTTCTCTTGCACTCTACTTCACACCACAGCGAATGCAAATTAAAATATGAATATTGATATCAAAACAATATCCAGAGTTGGAATTTCTGTGATTGAGGCTGCAGCATATTTTAATGTGTTGGAGACAGGGAGCTGACAGTTGTGTGGTGAGGTGTGAAAAAGTCTGTACGAGAGTCTACCTAGATCTCCCTGCCCCACAAGCGCTTACTCCCTTCCAGCCGCTAGGAAACGTGTGGCCAGAGACTCAAGGCTTCGCTGACCTCACTGAATTTGCTCCTCTCCGTCACAAACTCTCACATCGAGAAGCTCAACTTAGCTTTCCAGGAGCAAAGATCTAGAAACTTTCAAAAGGGCTCTGGAATGGGCCCACGGGACTCAGTCTGATAACGAAGGAAAAAAGATCATTTTCCAGGGGTTTCCTGATGGACGCAAAAATGACACCCTTATGTGGGTATCTCAATGTTCCCGGCAGGCGAGAAGGGGCTGGTGTGCGGCCACGGTCTTTCAGACAGGCCCTCGGATGCCAGCCCCGCACGGCAGGGCCGGAGAGGCAAGTCTGTTCGACAGCCAGGAGCCCGGGCATGCGGCGCTGTCCCGCTGGCCAGGCCCGGCGGGGAGACGCTCTGGAGGAGAGCGCCACACCCTCCCTTGAGAAAGCGGCAGCTGGGTAGCATCTTGGCCGTTTCTCCTTCTTCCTAATTTTGAGCAAGTCAGACTTCAAAGGAGGCCAAGCTACAGAAGAACTTGACCACCTTGCTGCATTTATCCAGAGAAATATGTTATCCATCCTTCTTTTTTTGTTGTTGGGCTGAAGCAGAGCCGGTACGGAATAAAGCCACACTATAGTATCTATTAATAATTATTTGCCAATGGTCACACGGATACCCTGAAAGCTCCTCTTTCAGATGCTTTGAAAATCTGCAGCACAAATGAACAAGGGATGGAAAAGGGGCCCTGCTCAGTCATATTAGAGATGGACCCTCCACACACCGTGGTGACCTCTCCACAGGTCGGCCCCACATTTTCTATTTGCAATTCAAACCCAAGGCAAGAGCTCAGAGGGCAAGACTGGGTTCTTGATTATATCTGCGGGGTCACCATCACTATGCAGAGTTAGAGGAGGCCAGGTGGCAACCCAGTACATTTGAAAATTGGATCTTTGTTGGGAACTGCCTCGGTTTCATAGCAGAAACCAAACTTGAGATGTATTAGACACATCTGGGGAGCCACACGGACATGTTGCTGTGGGAGGGGGAGGGGGCAGAGGGGAGGGGAACAAAAAAGCCAAGGAAATATTTTCTACTGCAGTGAGAGAGGTCAGATGGAGCCAAATCCTAAATTAGCTCAAGAAAGGGAGCAGGAGAGCACGGCTGAAGACCAAGTCCCGTCTGCACTGAACAATGGTAGAGTTTCAATTACAAAATCGCTCTTCCAAGAACAACTGCAAAATATCAAGTCTGTAGAAATCTGTAAGACCGAAGGGGGGAAAAGTGAAAATTGAAAAAGGTGCACTAATAGACCTGTCAACAGTCCGATGGTGACAAGCCACATTTCTATAAAATGCCTTCACCATTCGTGTCACCTGAAATGTACTGACACTTTCTATAGAACATTATCTCCTGAAGCTATTCTGGAAAAGACTGGCAGGGGGAAGAGGAGAAGGAGAGGGGAAAAAACCTGCTTTAGATACTATCAAGGAAGGGAAGGGGAGGTGGCGTGGAGAGAGGGTGATCTAGATTGTCTGAGTGAACCTTTGAATAACATCATCAAAACACTGGGGCTTCGCTGGTTATTTGCAGAAATGTTACGTATCGGGAACAGGGGATTTTCGTCAGGCCCAAGGCTTCCACGTACCATACCGGGAGGGAGGCGATGGCCTGCAGAGAACGGATCCAACCAATGAGAAGCATCTGTCCTCGGCCTGAGGAGGGACCCCTTTCTTTACTTATTTCAAGGGATAGTCTAACACCAGCTGAGCCTCCGATCAGGTCATCAAGGAGGTTTGAAAGTTTGGTGAGAGAACTACCCTGCCCCCCAACCCCGCTGCCACTCTATATTTTATCCAACTCAGTTCCACGAGACTGGGATAGGAGATTAAAAAAAAAAGTATGGATCAGACTTAACATCCAAGGAAAGAATTCCACCTGCCAGCCTCTAGCAGGGTACAACCAACCACAGCTAGGGTCTACCTGGATTTACAGGACAGGATTTTTATTTTGGGACTGGAATCTCAGCTGTTAAAAACTCACTCTCAGCTGAAACTGGGAATTTAAATGCTTAGTCGGAACAAATTATTTTGCAGTTAAAAGAAAGGAATCAATTCCTTGGACCATTTCAAGTTAATTAGAGGTCCTGTCTGACTTCATAAAATTACAACTGCTTTCAATTTTTAAAAAATTGCCGAGACAGACAAAGGCCCTTGTTAGAGTTGCACATCTTGCGGGGGGGGGGGATAATGAAGCAACCACTTGTTTCAGGAGGGCAGTACGAAACGTTGTCGTGATAAGGGCAGGGACACTGGAAATGGATGGGTCTGGAACCCGATCCGGGCTCCATGGGCTCCAACGGTGTGACCCTGGGCAAATTCCTTCACCTCTGAACCATAGTCTAGGCTCTCTACACATGAAATGGGAATCATAGCCCCCCCCCCCCCCCCCNGGGTTGTTCTAAGGCTTCGGTGTGAAAGCTTCCAGCCTGGACCATCCTCAATAAGAGGCTATCGAAGGGTGGCAACTGTGATAATGAGGACATTCATCGTCATAAAAAATGCCCTCTGCTGTATTAATCTCCCTGTACAAGGCCAGAGAATCAGGCAGGGACTCCTGGCCAGCGTGGAGCCTGTAGGATTCCATACCATTTTTCTGATGGTCCAAGAAGACAAATCAGAGTCCTCTCCCTGTTGCCTGAGAGTCTCAGACAGGAACTGCTGGGCTCCTCTTGCTGAGGCCAGCACTGTGAGGAGAGCCCGCAGCGTCCTCTCGAAACCCACCCTTTGTGCGCCCCATGTCTGTGTGGAGGCCATGTGCAAGTCCAAACCACGGAGGTCATTTCCCTGGAGATGCTTCTTGGTTTTGGCTACCAGCCGGCCCAGGGCAGAGGTCAGCGGTGGGAAGCAGATGTGCCCAGATGGGGAGGCCTAGCCAATTTCTACAGAGCCCCATGAGCCCCAGGCCAGGGGGGGTGGGCAAGGGGCAGACCGACAGTGGTTAACTCCGAACTTGCTTGCCTTTGTGGGTTTAAGCCAGTCTTAATGTTATTTGAAGACAGTTTTTTGTCTGTGAATATTTATAACAGTGTGAAAACTCCCGGACAGCTGGTAATGCATTTTGAAGTGTGCTAACAACACTGTATCAAACAGCCCTCTATTGATCACATCATACTTTTTTGTGGCCACGCATTTCATACACGGTGCTTATACATTTTGAATAAGAACTTCAAGTACCTTTTGCTTCAAGCGGTTTTTCACCTCTTTTATTCCCATTTTTGCATGATCTTTTGCCTGCATGAAAAATTAATTTAAGTTAAGATTCCCTCTCTGTTTCCAGCAGGGACTATGCTTGATTTCAATCCGTCACGAATCACCTTCTCTGATTACTAGAAAAAAGAAGGAAAAATGGGATCATCAAGTCGAAAACATAATGGCAACGAAAACAAATACAATGTTAAGAGGTTAAAAAAATCCCTTAAAGAGGCGACAGAGATTTTATTTTCTGCATTTTGATGGCACTGAGTTTTTTTTCCTCCCCCATTCCGAAGGCCTTCTTCTGCTCTCTATAATTATTTATCTCAGCAGCCTGGTGACAGCTACCAGGAAGTGTAGATGGAGCAGCAGCTTTCGCGGCTGCAAGAATCTGAATATCTATTACATTTCACCGGGCCAGGGCCTCAGGACCAATTTTCTGCCTGGGCTGACTGGCCTGAGCAGACACATCGCCGGGTTCCCCTGGTGCCCTTTCTTAAATCTCATTTCGGCACACACCCTGGCTTTTATTTTCCGTCATTTTAGACCTGTGTTGTTCTGTTGGCAGCCACCCGCCTGGTTAAAATAACTACAATTTAAGCACAGAAAGGACTAACAAAATTAAAAATGGAAATAAAACAAAACCACCCCAGTTAAGTGGCTCACAGTCAAATTAGCAAGCAAGAGAAACCATGAGGAAAAAAAAAAATACTTGAGGCTTGTAAGAGATGGAACATCGGATCGGGAGCTGACGTGTTCTCCTATTTTCTCTCTGCTGTAGGCATGAGTCTCACAAACAATGCACGTCCTACAGGGCAGTGGTGAAAGAGATGATGAAGAATTTGGGACAACAGTTAGGGAGTGTGTCCCACCACGAACACTCTTCAGTAACCGGCAAAGGAGCTGCTTCGTTCTGACACGACGGTGGGGATCCGCTGTAGGAAAGGTTTTACCAGAAGGCCTGGTGGACCACGCCTCTGGCTCTCAGGGACACAGGCGTGGAGCGGCCCGCATTTTAACCACCTGGTGTACATTTTACTAAAAGCTACAACCAGTGGCTTCCCATTTCTTGACTGCAGCAACTGGGAGCAGAAACTGTTTAACACGAGAAACATCACTGACCTGGTCACCAAATAATCAACACTACGTAATCCTAAGAGCCTTGGAAGCTCTAGGATACAGCACAGCAGCCCCTGAATCCTCTGTGCACTCACGCCGAGGGACACATCTGGGGGGATCCTGAGACCGAGTACTCCATCTATTTGTACTCACAAATTTATAGACAGTCTTCATAGCCGGGTTCGCTTTCGTTTTTACGGTATTCAGAATTGCTCCGCTTCCTTTCTGTAATAGAAACGTCAATTAGCGGCTGGGACTCAAGACAGAGTGGGCCAACACCAACAAAAAACCTCTTCTCTTTAAACAAGTTAAGCAACATTCCAAGAGCGTGTAATTCAATTAGACAAACAGGCCTAGATGGTAACCGGTGCCGGGCAATTAGTTATGGCGGCAGCAGAAGCGCGATGGGTGGGATGGGGGAGCGGGGTGAGGACGAGGATGGTGATAACTAGCTGCAGGGGGACTCAGTGTTGGGCTTGGCACCTGTCCGCTGGCTGGAAGAAAAGCTCTTCACGGGCTCTCTGAGGCAAGGTTTCCCCACAGTAATCTATGGCTTCTCAAGAAATTCTAGTTTATTTGGCTACCCTCGGTCACGAGCCTTCCTTTCCTCACCTTGGTTTTCTGTGTTGTTATTTTTAATCACTCTGGTAGGCTGCCTTCCTTAACATCGATGTCTTGAGGGAAGGAAAGAATGAGTAGCCATCAACGCGAATCATGGCTTTCGTACAAAACCAACATACCAATTTCTTGGTTCAGTGTCTTTGGGAGAACAGAGGAGAAGGGGAGGGGGAATGGCTTTCCCAGGACACAAAGGAGGCAACGGATGGATACGAAATGCACAGGCTCTAGATATTTCGTGAGGGCTCACTGCGGAGACGCCTGTGTTAGCCTTGGAGGGTACTGAGTCACAGGAAGGCTGCCTTCACCTCGAGGGCCTCCAGTCTGGGGGGCGCCCCAGGGGAAACAGCTGCAGCTGGGGGTCGGGCCAGCTGTGCTGGCTGTGTGCACAAGGTGCGTGGATGCGGCTCCTGCTTTGCACGGTCAGAGTAGGAGTTAGAGGATGAAATGTTTGGCCTGGTCTGTGAAGGACGAGGAGTTCATGTGCGGGAAAGGCAGGGTAAGGACATTCTAGGGGTAGAGGGTTGCATGTTGAAAAAGTAGACGCTGGAAAGCCCTGGTATGTTCCCAGCAAGTGGTCAGCATATCACGGGAGGACTGGCACGCAGGGCTGAGGCCAGACGGGGCCAGCTCTTAAGGGGCCAGCATGTGGAGTCTATACTCCAGAGGATTTTTAATCAGATGCATCAGTAATCAGATTTGTGGTGATTTGGAAAGATGGTTCTAACTGATTTGAACAAAGGGAGAGACTGGATCAAGGGGGTACAGGAACGAATAAAACACAGTAACGTCATTACGGGGATTAACTCCTAGCACAATTTTTGGCCATATTAGAAATTTTGAGCTTTAATGAAAAATGTTGAGCTTTTAATTAAAAACACTGCAGTTTAGCCTCTGCCTTCGGCTCAGGTCATGATCTCAGGGTCCTGGGATCGAGCCCCGAATCGGGATCCCTGCTTGGTGGGGAGCCTGGTTCCTCCTCTCTGCCTGCCTCTCTGCCTACTTGTGATCTCTCTCTCTGCCAAATAAATAAATAAAATCTAAAAAACCAAACCAAAACAAAACAAAAAAACACACACACCAAAAAAACCCACCACTGACCTAGATAGCATTCTATGTTGTAGGATAATACGAAATTTTTACCCACTCATTTATTCCATACTGCTTTCCAAAATTACTCAGTATCCTATTTCAATGGTCCTTTGGAATATTAAAACTCCTTTTATCAATCAATCAACAAGTCCTTATTGCTTGTCTACGATTTGCCAAGTGCAGTGTTTGGCCATACAAGAAGAACAAAAGAGGTCTTTCATTGAGGAATTGCTTACTCTCGGCCAACTGCAGCCACTTCCAAGGGACCTGCCTGCCTTGGCAGCCGTGCGCTCGGCCCGCAAGCAGGAGAGAACACTTCTCACATTATGCTGGAGTTGCCTGTTTATGTGTGCAACCCCAAGAAGGCAGGGTGCGCCCCTAGGGCAGGGACTGTGTCCTCCTGCTCCCTACTGTATCCCCAGTATGGTGGCCGGTCCACAGGAGACCCAGTACATACACACTGATAAACCCAAGCAGAGGCTTTAGTGGCTTCTGAAGACCTAAGCACCTAGCTTCCAACACAACAAGACATTGTTCGTAACAATAGCGAGAGAGTGAAAAACTCAGTGATGTGTTCTCCATCTTCCCAGGAGGCTTTGCTGTGAAAAACACTGCAAAGCAGCAAGAGGGACACATTTTTGGTTTTCCCATGAAAATTTCCCAATTGCCCTGGTCTCGGAGGAGATTCCCAGAATGCTCTAGGATATCAACATCCACTCAACACGCCCTGGCCAGCTTCCTGAGAAAAGGAAGCTTCTCCTGGCTCTCCTTGCCCTCACCTAGGGACACTTCGGACAGTCTCATCATGCAAGTCTGCACCTGGCCCTGGATGGCCTGGCTTTATAAGCAGAAGCATCTCCGGCTGAAAGAATGGAGGGCCCCGGGCTGAATGACCACCTTGCAGGTGGCAGGGGAAGCGGGGGGCGGGGGGGCTGCCAGGAGGCTCAGGAGGGGTCTGGGGGGCTCTGTGGGGGTGCACACTTACCCGGACTGTGGAGAGCCACTGATGGTAGAGCTTATCGCTGCCTGGGGAAAGAGGAGTCAGAGAAGTGGTTAAAGTTATGTGCTCTCAGGAGTTCCTCAAATTGCTTGCAAGCAGGATTTGGAAAGTTCAAAATCTGGAGAATCACACGGAGGCTCCCATGCTCCACTCCCCGAAGGAGGCAGCCGTGAGTTGCTGCCACAGGTTTTCTTTCTCAAACAGAGATCCAATCCTCTCAGCGCTCTGAGTCCCAACCCAAATCCTCCTTCCTCATTGCCGACTGGATAGAGGTGGGCTCGGACTCCTTAGCATGGCTGATTCTCTTCTCCAGACTTGTTTCGGTCTCATCCTCCCTCGGTCTTTCCATCCTGTCCATCCATCCTCTCTACCCTCCATTCCCTCACAAACCCTGTTCCCTTGCTGGCTACCATTCCCTACTCTCTCTGCTGAGGGTACTCAACCAACGGCTCCCAGGTCATTTCCTCTGTGAGTTTCTCCCAGCCCTTCCTCTGGACAGTCCTCTAGAACAGGTAACTCCCACTCCAAAGTCCACATTCTCTGAAGTTCTGTGAGCCACCCCAGGGCAGGAACCACACAGGGCTGCATGTCCCCACACTGCTGGACACATGCTCAGCCCCAAGACACGTGAGTAGTGACAGGGAAAGAAAAAGGAGGCATTGTTGCGGGACTTGTTCATTTTATCTGGTCGGATAAGAAGGTCTTATCACGGGTCACCTGGGTGGCTCAGTTGGTTAAGCGACCGCCTTCAGCTCAGGTCATGATCCCGGAATCCCGGGATCAAGTCCCGCATCAGGCTCCCAGCTTCACGGGGAGTCTGCTTCTCCCTCTGAACTTCTCCCCTCTCACGCTCTCTCTCACTCTCTCAAATAAATAAATAAAATCATAAAAAAAAAAGGTTTTATCACTGGACAGCTTTTCTAGAAGCTCCGAATGACCTGACTTAGTTTAACAACACATGAAGCTCATCTTCTCCTCAGAACTCATAGGCCACTCCGAGTGCACTGCCTCCTTTGTGAAGCTCTCACGCTACAGACTGAGGATTAGTGGAGTCCTGCTCTAACTGCATAAAAGCCTATTTCGGCTCCTTTTCCTGCACTGGTTTAATCTGTATTTGTCTAGTGATGCGTCTCTTTCTTCTACCAGTAAAAGCTCCTTGAGGGCAAAACCCGGTTCTCTGTTTCTTACTCATGGGGCTCTGGACGTGGCAGGAGTTGAGGAAATGCCCACTGTTGACTTGCTGTCACTGCCTGCAGACTGGTTTTATGGGTGCTTTTGTGCTCTCCGTGCAGCACAAGCTGATCAGGGCTGCGAACGGGGTTTTGTAGGTGAGGTTATGCCCGACCCTGTGAATTTATGGACCACCAGTTGAATCACAGAAGCTTAGTCCAGACCAGGCACTCGCCCAGCAATAAGAACGGGCCAACGGCATGATTAGTGTGACTTTGCATTTGCTTTTGCCTTTGCTGCCACAGACTAAGGCTTCGGGGCTTGGAAAGAAGGCCAGATTGGGCTTCAGGAAGCAGGGTCCACCGTGAACACCTCTCTGGGCATCAGAGGCCGCCTCTGAATCATGACCACTCCAGGCCTGTCTGTGGAGACTGGGCACGTTCACCTTTTAAAGAAACACTCGTTTAGCAGTGGTCCTGAGCCAGCATCTGTCCTCACGGACTCTGAGTCAGTCTCCACAGGACTCCCATGAGGTGGGCACCACTCTCCTCAGAGCGGAGATGGGACACTACAGCTGAAGAGGTGACACGGCCAGACCAAGTTCTCATGGCTTCCTTGGAGGCAGGGCCCTGATGTGAAGCCAGCTCTCTTAACTAAACGGCTCGAGTGCTCTGAGCTGCTGGCCACTATGTGTCACCAGACTTTGGCCACCCAGGGGAAGTGACTGACCCCAGGATGGAGGATCTCGGACAGGCCAAGGTGCCTCTGTCTCATCAGAAAACAAAGAGGAATTCAAGGCTGAGGGAGAAGTGTGTGTCTCTCTCCAACCCCCACTGAAGGCAAAAGAGAAGCCACTGGCCCTCCCTGCCACACACGCCCTAGTCCCACATAACAGCCCACGGCACAGAAGGGAAAATGAACTGCTTCTCACCAGCATACTCGCCCATGCTGATCTCCTCTTCAAAAACGTCACTGAAACCTTCACCAGAATTGAGAAGGTCCAGTCTACCATCTATAAACTATAGAAAGAAAGAACAAAAGCATAACAAATGCAAATAAACGGGGGGAAACCATTCAGCTGAGCACCTTAGTGGAAGATCAAAGAACCACCACGGTTTCCAAGACAGGAAAGGGCCTTTGGAACAGTGAGTTAAAAAAAACCCAAACGAACAAGTTTTTAAAACACTGGCCATGCGTTGATGGTAACTTGCTGAATGCCACTGAATGGCATATTTGTGGAGGGGCTTCCTGGCTACTCACCACCCTCTGCACCCATACCCCTCCCCGGACCCTGAGCCCCTCTGGCTGGGCCTGGGTCCCCGATGCCTGCAGGCTCAGGGCTCACAGTAAGACAGCTGCAGAAATCCCTGGCGGGGGTGGGG